>JAJQQW010000014.1:1618135-1793135 GCA_025583905.1 Ia io
GTCCTGTCCCGAGCGAAACCAGAAAGGGGCTGTCTTACTTGTCGTTGTAATACAGGCTTCTGCCCACGGCGTGCGTGCAGGCGGGGATCAGCGGGAACCCTGTCAGCGACAAAGGAAACAGACAGATGGGCCACCTCTCAGAGGGACGCCCGCGTGGGTCAGGACCTGCGGGCTCCGGGGGGCGCCGGAGCACCATCACGGCCCGCACGTTCGCGGAGTCAATGTGATCTGTGGCCAGCTCCTCCTGGTCCTCAGGGCGGAGTGAGTTCTTCCCAACACGTGCCATTTGGGTCCGTGGGCCCCGCGCCTAGCGCACGGACGCGGACGCGCTGCTGCCCATGCCCAGGCCGAGAGCAGGCCGTCCCCGCGTCTCCGTAAGAAGGAGGGCCGGCCGCGGGCAGGGCGTCCCACGTGGGGACAGTCGGGACCGTTGGACTAACTGCACAAGGAAAAGGGAAGGAGGGAAGAGATGCTGCTCGGCCACAGGGTTTGCGCGGTTTGAGCCTCTAGAGCAGATCTTCGAAGAAACGTTTAAAAGGTGGCCTGAGTGCGCCAACGCTGCGTGGGCGCCTAACAGCGGCGTCGATCTGTCTGTGTCTGACTGGATACGCAGGGAGGTGAATAGATGAGCAGAGAGATAGGTAGGTAGGTAGGTAGGTAGGTAGGTAGGTGGGGAGAGAACGTGCGATTTCAGTTCTGTTTCTGGAAACTAGTCCTATTGAACTTATTGTCAGCATTTCGTATTTCGCATTATTCCTGCTATTCTTTTTAAATGCTAGAAATGTAGCATTCTCTGCTGTGTGAATGACACCGTGTCAGGGGGTTGTGTGGAAAAAAAGAGATATTTTGCATGCTCCTATTCAATAACGGATCCCTATACTCTTAGGTAAAATGACAATATTGTTGTTTTTTAAGTAAACATTTAAAAAAATGGAAGGTCAAGCTAGCTAAGCCCAATGTTCTTATTTTGCACACGAGGAAAAAGCAGAGTCAGAGAAGTACAAACACTCGATCCTCATTCATTATCCTAATTCTATTGTTTTAGTCACCACGTAGTCAGCCAAGATCCACACGGAATATTGAGTAGGAAGAAGAGCAGTGCCTTCGCAATCGGCCCGGGCCGGCCGCAAACAGTGAGCCAGTGCTGTTTTATTCCAATATCTAACTCCACAGCCCTCAGCACAGGCTAATCACCCGGGCCTACTTAAAACGGTGAATAGTAAGTATGTCCAGATTACAGAGGAGCGACACCCTGGAACGCAAGTGTGTCAAACTCAAAGGCTAACACGGGCCAAATAAACGAGGCCTGTGGCCCGCGGGCCGTGGGTTTGACATGCTTGCTCTAAAGGACGCCTGAGGAAGGCAAGTGGGCAGCTGTGTGCGGGCCTTACCCCAGCCGAGGAAATGGTACCACAGGAGGCGCTGCTTCTCGGCGAACACGGCCACCACGATGAGCGTGTGCAGGTACACGCCTTCGCAGAGCATCCAGAAGTAGTTGCAGCCCATCAGGTAGAGGTGCAGGAACTGGGACACCTTGCAGCCCACCTGGGAGGAGGCAAGCACCGCCGGGTCGGTTGTGAGTTCACAGGGCCCGTCCCGTTGAGCTCGGTCGTTCAGAACTGCGGGGCCTCCCTTGCTTGACCCGAATCGCACACGCAGAGGACCCAGGTTTGCAAAGCGCCAGCCTTCATTCTCCTCTAACGGCACCTCCGGAGTTTTAGCCGTGACCCCACCGAGGCGCGATGGTGAGCTGCCACGGAAGGTGCGTGTTCCGAATCTCCTGCACTTAGTGGGCGTGCGTTTCCCAGTGCACCCCAGGCCTTCGTCACCCTATTGTCTGTGCCCATGGGTGATGCATAGATGCATGTGAGTGCCAATGTGTTTTAGTTACTACGTCATTTTAAGTGTAAATGTTTCACACCTGGATGACTTCACACCTATTTTTGTTTTAATTACGTCTTTATGAACTCCTTGACTGTGGTAGTCTGTTGGGAAAAATCTTAATAATTACGAAAGCAATTCATGAAAAGTGCCAAATACTTGGGAAGTCTTGCATATTACGTGCTAGCCGTGCACACACTCATCAAGCAGTGACCTAATGAGCTTATACTTTATCTTGTCCAAATGTGGGGTCCGAGGGCTTCATGCGGGAAAAGAAGGAAAAGTGCTCTCCTGCCTCTATCCTGGGTCTCCACGTTCTCTTCTCTACTCTTAACAAGGCAGGAAGAGGCAGGTTCAAACACAGCGTGAAGAAATCACGAGACAGTAGCAGGACTCTCATAACAAGGGAAATGAATGAAAAGCTCTCCCAGAAATACAGGGCCAGTTACTCCCATCAGCTCCAATTTCCACTCTGGAATTCAATACATATTTAGTGGCAACTGTCACCATTTTTGAAATAAATATTTTTTCACTAAAAATAAAGTCAGAAATGAAATACACTGGAAAGTAAATATTGGGTTCTCATAGAATAGTAACAATAACATTTGTGTATGATTTAGCTAAAAATTTTTTAATATATTATTTAATCTTTAAAATGATTCTGAGGCATGAATTATTACTCATCACATATCTCATAGATTAAAATTGCACTAAAAAAGTTAAATGACTTCGCAATATTCCCACAACATCGATCAAAGCCACACTCTGAAGACAAGTCCTATGATCCCGATTTTGTTTTCATGACTATACACAATGCCTTCTGCCTCAGGACATTTATAAAACCTATTCATTCATTCAACATCCTTTCAGATTGCATGACACGGCATTTTAAATGACATCCCTTGATGTCAAACCTAACACCATAACAGCAAAGTTCCCTCAAAGGTAAAAATGAGTTATTCCACTCTACTCTATAGAAGAGGTAGCCTTCCGATTCACGTTCTTACCCATACAGTTCTCAGATATTCCTAACTGATTGAGTTTTTAATTTCTAAGCTCATTAAACACATGAATCCATAAACTCTTATAATAAAAATAGCTTAAAGCGTGCTTCAGAAAAATAGCTGAGCATTGGTGAAAATGAAAACGGACAGAAAATTTCCAAGAACATGTTCACACTACGTCTACGCAGTTTGCTATTTGCGTGTGAAACACAAGTCTTTGCACAGGACGCCAGGCCTGAACCCCTCGCTCCACAGCCAGGACGGGACTCCGAGCTCCGAGCTCCGAGAAACCCACTCCGACAGGCAGGCCGCTGGCTGGGAGCCACATGGTTAATTGCCCCGGGTGCTTCCTGTCTCCTCACCCCCTGGCTCTAGAGTGGAACATACACAGAACTCAGCCCCCGGGTGCACATGGGCAAGCAATGCAGGGGCCTGAGGATTTTGGAAATTACCCTGAAAACACACACGAGCAGTGTTTATTGACCCACTGAGTGAAACTTCCCCCCGCCCCTGATTTCAGTAACTAGATAACTTAATCTCTAAAAACCCCCACTTGCTAAATACAGATATGCACACCCCTCCAAAACTCCACATCCAACTGGAGTAGAGATATTTGTAAATGTGGTGAAAAATACGATTTTAAAAACGTGAATGTTTTTCATTTATGCAGATATTTTAATTTAAATATGGCTTACCTAGACATACAGCTTACACAAAACGTATACATCCGTGTAAGTAAATTTCAGCGTATGTTTTAAAAACACAGCTTTATGTTCGACAGCCTCTGCTTAGGGCTGTGTTCTCTTGGTACCCGCCCTACAGACTCCCTTCCGAAGGAATTGTGAGGAAATGTCTCATAAATGTTTGCTGACACGGGAGGACTTGGTAGGGCCCTTTAAAAATTTTATGATGATAAAGTTTAACATTGTATAGGGGATGTAGAATTTATTTTCCTCTGTTTTTGTTAACTTTTAAAGTCAGCTGGATACCAAAAATAGAATTTAAATGTTCCATTTTCAAGCACTGTTTTTTTTTTTCCCTAACGACACGGTTAGGTGATTGATGTTTTAATTCTTTTGAGCAAAGGCTATATAGTCATTAACACTTACGTCCTACCAGTAGCAGGACTCTAGCCGTAAGTTGAGGAGAAGGTATGTGTAACATTTATAAATAACTGAAGCAAAAAATGTATTCTTCCTTTTAATATTGGATCATTTTAACTTGAGGAATGTTGAGATATAGAGGGTGTCCCAAAAAGTGTATACACACACTTTGAATAATTAAAGGCAGAGTTTATTAAAATACATTTCATTTTCAAAATTAAACGATCCGCTGTTAAAGTATATGCGCAGTTTTTTGGGACCCCCTGCATTTACCTTTCTTTATGCTCTCTATATGTCAGACCTTACAATGCACTATATACCTGAGCACTTAATTACACGCTCAGCACATGTATCAGGACCTCCTCTCTGGCATAGCCTCCCCGCCAACCCTTCGAACCCGAGGGCGCACTCGCTTTACTTACAGGGTCTGTGGCCACCAAGGGCTGGTTGTTGGCCACGGCCGTGAGGTGAATGATCGTGATGATGGAGTTACAGACGAAGGAGAAGAACAGATTTTTGTGCAAAGTAATCCTTTGGCAACTTAGGCTCCTAAAAGGCAAGAGAAAACAAAGTGTGATGACATCATAAAGTGCTCCCACCTTTTTAATGAATAATCATTCAAATAAGACACATTCGTCGTACATAACAGCTGCTCCAAACATGGAGGAATAGCGTTTCCCCCAAGATTCACTCATGATGAAATCTTAATGAGGAGAAGCTGGTAATGTCTTAAAACACAGAGACGGACGTCGCTTCAGGAGCAGGAGACAGACAGAGGGATGGGACATGAGTCCATACCAGGCCGCGACATAAATGTTTGTTAACCTCGCAAGATGATTAATATTTTAATTCAGAAACTGAGATTCTCAGTAACATTGGTAAAAAAGTGCAGCTAATTAGCCCGGTCGGTGTGGCTCAGGGGCTGAGCATCAACCCATGAACCGGGAGGTCAGGGTTCGATTCCCAGTCAGGGCACAGGCCTGGGTTGGGGGCTCGATCCCCAGTGAGGGGCGTGCAGGAGGCAGCCGATCAGTGATTCTCTCTCATCATTGATGTTTCCATCTCTCTCCCTCCCCCTTCCTCTCTGAGATCAATAAAAAAAAAGAAAAGAAAAAGAAAAGAAGTGCAGCTAATTGATTTTGAAAACTTTGGATTTGTGTGTCCGATTCCCTCACAGATCAGGGTCTTTTTATCCCCCCGCCTCCTGCCTCCGCAAGAGGTTGTTCTGTCCCCTCTGTGTGGTGCTGGTGTGGGGTGAGTACGCAGGCCAAGCATGACAGCTAGCATTGTACTGAGAACAGTGAATTGACAAAAATAGAGACTTAGCAACCGATGAGGTCTGTTCAGCTTTACTGAGTTTTTCTCATTGGTCCAATGATAGTTAAGACATTAGGATTTTCCACCTTTCACTGGAGGGCCTCAGGTATAAAACAAAATCAAAGGACTGGCTGTGGGGGATTCCTAGAGAAACGGGTTTCAGGAAAAGTTGTCCTTAATGGCAGGTTGCGTTCACATCCACTCGATGAGACGCCCATACGTGACTGACTGCATACCTACGCTCAGGGCCAACTCCAGCACCGCCTCCGATCTGAAGCTCTTATGTGAAAGCTTATTGTGGGTCAAGTTTTAAAATAAAGGAAAGGAATTTCTGAGACTAAAACGTCCTATTAAAACACACACACACATGTAGGAAGACATGGGAATCATGTCCTCAAAGGGACTCAAAAGCTTCCTTTGTATGTTTGCAAACGTATGCAAATAGCACATCCCGTGTGTTCCAGTTGGGAGGGGTGACAGGGTTCCCGTGCTTAGAAGGCAGCGTGCCGGCTGTCCCGTCTGACATTCCTTCCAGCCGGGGTCTGCGATGTCATACGTAGCTCCAGCGTTTTAACGGATCTGGCATGAATCCCCCAATCCATCTGCATGGAGTTAATGTGTGCCTCGCAGAGGTGGGCGATCGGGGGGCTTGCGGGAGCCCCCGCGAGCGAGCGAGGTGGCCCTGGTGGACAAGTGCGTGTAAGGCTGTCATGTACCCGCGCCGCCAGGCCCAGTGGGACCAGGAACGCAGAAGCGGCCAAGCGCCGCGGGTGTTTTGATCCCGGCGTCTCTCAAGGGGCCCACTGCAGGGCGAGAGGATAGAGGGGGCGGGCAGGGGTCAAGCCCCAGAGGGGAGACGAGACTTCCTAGAAAGAAGAACTTCTGCAAGCTTTTGGCCAAGAGCGGCAGGGTTCCCCCATCACTGCGGCAGGGCGCCAGGCAAAGGCGGCTTCCTCAATCCAAGCGCCACGAGGCGGCACGGAGCTCTGTGCTCGAGGGAGGGGGGCTGATGGGTGTGAGGGGAACCCCCTTCGCATCGTGTCCATGACGTGTGGTTTATTCTGATGACATATCATTCTTCTAAGTGAATGTTATGAACTATAAAATATATTTTCAAGGTCTTATTTTTAAATGCCTGCCCTGAGCTTACCCAAGGTCTGTGGAGTACCGACTACTGTTTAGAGGAAAATGGCTTAGCCATGACAATCTGCACTTTTTTAGTAAGAGAATTGAAATAACTCAGCTACGACCATGGGAAAAACACTCAAATGTTTTCCTTAACTGGGCTATTTTCCCCCTTCTGCTGGATATATATATATATATATATATATATATATATATATATATATATATATACACACACACACACACACACACACACACACACACACACACACACACACACACACACACTGAGTGGCCAGGTTATTATGATCTCTGAACGCATAATAATCTGGCCACTCAGTGTCTATCCTATATAATAAAAGGCTAATATGCAAATTGTCCCCTCGACCAGGAGTTCGACCAGCAGCCAGGCCGGCCAACTGCCCATGTCCCCTACCCCTGGCTAGGCTGGCTGGAACCACCCCATGCACAAATTCATGCACCGGGCCTCTAATAAACACACACACACACACACACACACACACACACACACACACACACACTGAGTGACCAGATTATTATGCGTTCAGAGATCATCATAATCTGGCCGCTCAGTGTGTATCTCCATGTCAATTGGTTAAGACCTACATATATAAACAACACAATTCCATGGTTTTCATATCATGACAAAAAGACTGAGAGGGTTCGCTCAGACAGCAAATCAGAAGCACTTGGAACAGTAAGCTGGAAGGAGGAGGACACGCTTAAGGGCTTTCAGAGTCGGCGATCGGTGACGGAGGCCGAAAGGCGGGCCGGGAACAGAGGCGGAACAGCGTGTGTAGCACAACCGCTGGTGTTTCTAACCCCACTGGGAGGCTGAGGGTGGGACAGTGGGACCCTGCCTGCGGCTGGCTGGCTTACTCTCCTGGGTGCCCGGCCATTGCTCCCGGGGAGTCTGTTCTCTGCCTCCCAGGCGCCTTCTCTCCTGCGGCTCCGCTCCCACCTCCATGCGGCTCAGCAGGAAGGCTTAGAGAGGGGCTGCTGCTGGGGGAGGGCGACCGGGGGGCGGGGGCGCGACCGGGGAGAGGCCAACGGGGAAAAGCAGACACAGGTAATACTTTCAACAATAAAGAATTAAAGAAAAAAAATGAGCTGCGGCCGCCTCGTCTCCCCCAAGCTGTGGTTCCTGGTGCACGGCCCCAGAAAGGCCGCCACCCTCCTGGGTGACAGAGGGAGTTCCCGACACACACCCGGCCACGTGAGGGCGAAGCTCTGACACGTTGGACTGACAGCCTGTCTCATGGATCATCTGATGTCAAAACCAAGCGAACCCGGAAGAGCGCTCAGGAAATCAGTGTATTTTGTGTGATTTTTAACATAAAATGATCCCGGTAATACAGTCAACCTAAATAATTCGCCCTCCCTGCACTCCAGCCAAGTATCGGCTTTGGAAAGCCTGTGTTTGCGATGAGCTCTCCGTGTGTTTGTAATGAGCCGGACCTCGGCCCAGCCATTCCCTTCGTGGTGGTGGTGTGCGAGGGTGCGCCCAGCCGCCCAGGGGGCCTGTGGCTGGCCGTGGCCGTGGCCGTGGCTGTGGCTTCTTCCCTCTCTCCCTCCGGGTTCTGTGTGACTCACATGCAGACAGACGCTCTCTGCTGCGTGCTCCCCACCAATGCCTAGCGGTAAAACACCTCCGATCTTCCCAGGAACCCACGCTGTTTTCTTCTAAGCATATTCGTTACCACATGTAAGTACATTCGTACCAATAAAATCAACTTGTAGAGGCAAACCAAAGCACGCGTGTGGAAAACACACTGGCTTGTTTTAATGAAACCCTAAAAGCATTCCAGATTTTTCCACATGTTAATCGACAACCAATTTCACCTACTCTGAATTTTTAAATGTGCTTCTTCTGCTCACAGTATTTTTTTAGAAATTGTTTTATAGGCTTAGAGAATATTTTACAAAAAAACCCTCCCTCCTTTGTCTAACTGTTACACTCTCCCTCTCTAGCCTCACGGAACCCACAGAATAAAAAATGTAGTTTGTGGGTTGGATTGTTTTCATTTCATGCTCTCTCCACACAATTCTTTTAGAAATTACTTCAATATGCAAGTTTGACAAGCAGAGTTACAGAGGCAGTTGGTGTAAATGTGTCAACAAAGCCATTACACGCATGTGGGATGTATGTAATTCTGTGCCGTTCAGTCCTCTTGTGGGGCAATTAGAAGCAGGCGCGTGAGTGGGTGCATGCGGATCAGAGAGGGCTCTGAGAGCTGACCTGAGCCTGAGCCTGGACTGTGCCACCGCCGTGTAGCACGACTTGCACAAGTTACTTACAAACCCCGTCCTCAGTTTCCCCGTCTGTCACAGGAGGTCACGTAGCACTCCCAGGACTGGCCAGAGGTTGCGTGCAGTAAGTCGTGTCTCGTGCATAGTGTCCTTTCCCACATGTGGTGAACACTCAGTCTTTTCTAACATAGTTACCACGTGGCTGCTTTTGATTAGCTTCCCTGGTCTTCTTTTCCCCACAAACAATAAAAGGGCATCAAAGCCCACCTCAGTGAACAAAACCACCCCTCTTTCAGTCAGACCATGAAACCACGAATTGCCATCTATAATAATAAAAGCGTAATATGCTAATTAGACCAGACAGCCAAACGACTTTCTGGACGTCATTCTGGACGTCCTTCTAGATGAAGCCAGGGCAGCGGGGGCTGAGGCAGAGGCAGTTAGGGGTGATCAGGCAGGCAGGCAGAGTGGTTAGGGGCAATGAGGCAGGTATGCAGAGTGGTTAGGGGCCATCAGGCAGGCAGAGTGGTTAGGGGTGATGAGGCAGGTATGCAGAGTGGTTAGGGGCAATGAGGCAGGCAGGTAGAGTGGTTAGAGGCAGGCAGGCAGGCGAGCGGTTAGGAGCCAGCAGTCCCAGGTTGTGAGAGGGATGTCTAACTGACGGTTTAGGCCTGATTTGGGCCTAAACCGTCAGTTGGACATCCCCCGAGGGGTCCCGGATTTTGAGAAGGTGCAGGCTGGGCTGAGGGACCCCCCTCTACCCCACCATGCACAAATTTTGTGTACTGAGCCTCTAGTTTAGTTATAAAACACGAGTGGAAAACCAGATTGCAAAATATATTACGACTTCAAGGAGAAAGAACAAGTCGTATTATTTATGTTTTGTGTTTCAAATGACAAAGTTTTAATCCATTTAAATGAGTACTTAGTTTTTATACCAAACCATGGATCCTTAAGTATCTTAAATGATTTGTCACTTTATTCCCAGGAAAATGTAGTTATGCTTAAGTAGCATTTATGTTTCAACTGCTCAAGCAAAGTAGATAAAATATACTTATAAAGAAAAAAATATCAACAGAAATATATGACCTTTAATAATGTTATAGCTTTTAATAAAAATTTACTGTTTAAAATGAGTCCAAATTTGTTAATTCATTTGCTTTATATTTCCATTCCTGGGACTCTTCACCATTAACCAATAATAGCAATTATGTTATAGCGAACTGGGTCTTGTTGGTGTAAATCCATTACTTCTTTGCTTTTTAAATAGATTTTTAGAGAGAGAGGAAGGGAGAGGAAAAGAGAAAGAGAAAGAGGAAGACTGATGTGAGAGGGGAACATCCGTCAGCTGCCTCCTGCTCGCAACCTGGGCATGTGCCCTGACCCGGAATCGAACCGACAACCTGGGGGTGCCTGGGACGATGCCCAGCCAACGGAGCCGCACCGGCCGGAGCGACCACGGCTTCGTGCACCATGGCTCTGCCATCGCTCGCATCTGATATCTAATGTGGAAAGGCAGTGCTTTCCTGACGTGAGCACCGTGGACCCACTGAAAAAGCTTTCCAACCGAGACTTGCGTAATGAGTAGGAATGTTTCAGCCCTTACCAGGCCCCGTTAGAAGGAGATGGATTTCTCAGCACATTGATTAACATTCATAAATTTGGAAAAAGACCTAATAAGTATAATCTGATAAAACAATACATGGAAAAATATGGTTAATTAAATAATATCCAAATGTTAAGTGGAGGAAACCCTGCAACAGAATAGGACCTCTCTCAGGACCCGGCGCACAGCGCACTTCCCGGGAATGAAAGGGACACGCGGGCGGAGGACGCGGGGGTCGGGGCAGGCCTGAGAGCGTCGTTCAGGGACTGCGGTGACCACTACTGAACTCGGCCCATCAAACCTCTGCCAGTGCCAATTTACAGATTAAAAAACCCCACAAACTTGTGAAAGTTCTGATTTGCCAAAACAGGGGGTAATCTATAGAGAAAGACTCTGTTCCCTAGGTTTCAATACAGAATTTCTCTAAATAGTCAACTTTGCTTAAAATGGATTTAGAGATTGAATCATGAACTGTTTCAGGAGAAAAAGTATACCTTAAAGGAGAAAACTATAATTGTTCTAATTCAAGAGATACATGAAGACACTGGAAATGAGGACCAAGTTCACAATATTGATTGACTCTATTCAGATAAAATCTAAGAAAAAAGGGGAGAACTTGGGTCACTTGTCCTGAAAAAAAATAGATAAGCATTGAAGGGTTATTTTACTACGTTAAGAAAACTTGGGCCTCCTAATTGGACACAGTTTTTTGTTTTTTTTATTCCTGAGTTTCATTTAGGAACTCTTCTCAACCAGCTAGAAATGATATCACTGTCGATATCGTTGTAAATATGCAACTTGGCTTTCGAATTGTTTGGTATCTGAGCCTGACTGTCAGCACAAGGAAGATGGTGAATAGCAGAACCGCTCTCCTCACACAGCTCAGATGTTGCACACGCCCTCGCATGTGCAAGGAGACGGGGCCCCTGCCTGGGATGAAAGAAAGCAAGACGGGCTGTGCTCTCAGATGTTAAGCAGCGATTAAAGAGTAATTTATCACTAATTCCGGTAAAGTTTATTTGCTGTTGTCTTTTCTTAACCAAAGGGTTCTGTTTTGCTTTTCCAAGGATCATTATGAGCTGGAGTCACTGTCTCTCAGGACTTGGCAAGCCCCGAAGTTCTGTCTTTCTGGTCCCCTCCCTTTCGTTTCATCTCCGCCTGCCTCTGCCTGTAATTGGCTGTAATCTAAAACTGAAGTCTATCTGGTCACGGGCGTTTCATGTTCTTCTGTTTCTAATTTACAGCGTGGATGAGGAGTCCACGTTCCTTCCTCTAAAGGAAACAAACCGTATCCTAAACCAACTCTGTGTGTGGCTCCTGGTTTTTATTAGGATGGACCCGTGACCCTCCATTAACAAACGGGGGAAAAAGGGTTACCTGCACCCAAGGCTAGGCCAGGACGACGCAGCACGGAGAACGGGGTTCGGAGCAGAAAGGCGCTCATGACAGATCCTCTTTCTAACACAGAGCGATGTTGTGTGAACCGCCTGTTCCTCTAGGAATTGGTTGGAAGAAAACTAAAATCTGTATTGCTCTTGACATAGGAACGTGCTTCATGAAACACCCCCGTTAGCACGTTCCCAGGCGGCCTGGATCTTCCTTTAATCCAGCTGCAGCCGCGCACACTGTGCCACACAGATGCTTCCACAGATGAGAACTGTAAGGAGTCCTAGTGACGGTGGAGACAGAAAGACCGGACAAACGCAAGGGACTTGCCCAAGGTCGCGAGAAGTCATGGGAAAGTCAGTCGTACAAATAAGCGTCCCAGTCCATTCATGTCTTCATTTCTCAAAAATGTATTAAGATTTATGAAAATACTTATTAAAAACTCATTAAAATTTATTGCCTACTACGTGCAAAGTCCTGCGCTAAGCCTTAGGTTGCACCAAGAAGCTAAGCCAAGGTCACTCCTGCTCCTACAACGCTAACGTCGGGACATCCTTTGCATTACTTCCCATTTTAGTGGAAAGTGGCTTTTGCTGTTTGAGTAGACAGTTCTGGGGAGTATACATTAGAAGTGTCTTAAAATCAAAGACTATGAATTCTTTAATATGATTCAAGTACTGAATAAGCGGTATGGAATCCTGTGGGCATAAAAATAGTTTCATTCTTTTTGACTAGCTTACTTTCTGATATAAATATACCACTAAATTGGTTTATAACATTTTTTGTTCATTATTTAATCACGAGAGGCCCAGCGCATGAAATCGTGCACCGGTAGGGTCCCTAGGCCTAGCCTGCGATCAGGACCATCTTCCGCCCATTCGCCAGTCCCCAGTCCCGCCCCGCCACCACCCATGCAGTTCCCTGTTCGCCATGCTGTGATTGGAGCCTGCGGGCCTGGGGGAGGGACCAAGAGGTCTGCCTTCTGCCCTCTCACCAGTCCCCAGTCCCGCCCCGCCACCACCCATGCAGTTCCCTGTTTGCCATGCTGTGATTGGAGCCTGCGGGCCTGGGGGGCGGGGGGCGGGGAGGGAGGAGGGACTGAGAGGTGGTCAATGCACCTCATAGCGACTGGTTGAGCAGTCGATCCGGCTGTTATGGTCACTGGGCTTTTATTATATAGGATTTTTCTATATGAACATTATAACAACTTCTTTACCAATGTGGCACCTATGAAACCAGTGTGTTCTTTGTTTTTAAAGAGCCTAGTGGTATGCTATGCCTATCAGGGCTAAATATTTCTATAGAAACCTCTTAAGGCACTAACGAGAAGGAGTGATAACTATGCCAGTCATAGACAATGTTTTCCAAACTGGACCCTTTGCTTCATGCTGCATGTGTATCTCAGTCTTTCTATCACATCTGTGATACAGATACTAACA
This sequence comes from Ia io, assembly GCA_025583905.1. Lineage (NCBI taxonomy): Eukaryota > Metazoa > Chordata > Mammalia > Chiroptera > Vespertilionidae > Ia > Ia io. The sequence goes on from JAJQQW010000014.1 coordinate 1,631,268, forward strand.
GTGTCTGCATTTGAAAGATGTGAAAATGAGGCTTAAGAAAGGACAGAAGTGTTGCATGCTATGCAGCAGGGGACAGGTGAGAGAGGTGTTTCTGTTTGGTCTGTGCTCTTAACCTCTCTCCTGTAATGAAGAATGTCCAGACATAAAAACGTATTTAATGCTCGGCTGGGGTCTTACCTGAAGAGGGTTTCTCATGCTTTACCCAAAGCTCAAGAATGTGTGATAAGAAAGAAACATTCACTTGTAGCTTTGCTTCTTTTTGTTCAAATTCTCCATTTTTAAAAGACAGTGAAAGTCCAATAAAATGACGAAGCCACACAGAGAGGGAGGGGATTGGGAGGATCCTGCAGAGCTCAGTGAACCACTGAGAGCCCCCGTAAAACCAGGCATCAGAGTACAGAACCTCTTCCTCTCTCACGGTCTACACGCCACAGCGTCTGCCTGTGGGACGTCTCCCCATCCTTCAACACGTGCTTCCGTGGGAGTCTCACCTCCGGGGTCTTCTGATTCTGGAATCAGCATGAGTTCTCTCCCCGCCTCCCCCCCTTCCACTCCCCCACCCTGGTTCCCCAGAACTCTCTGGAACTCGGCAGTAACTTTTCTTAACCTTGTATAATTATCATATAGGAGCAATGTTAGATGACGACATAGTCCAGGGGTCCTCAAACTTTTTAAACGGGGCTAGTTCGCTGTCCCTCAGACTGTTGGAGGGCCGGACTATAGTTTAAAAAAAACTATGAACAAATTCCTATGCACACTGCACATATCTTATTTTGAAGTAAAAAAACAAAACAGCAAAAACACCCGCATGTGGCCCGCAGGCCGTAGTTTGAGGACGCCTGGTGTAATCTGTGTGTCCACTTGATTGCTATCGTCTAGTGATAAACTAATGGTCCAGTTTTTCCTCCCAGGCATCTGTCCTCCCAGAGTCCTATATGCCAACTACCATCGGAGTCGTCTTTGCTCTGTATTTTGAACAGTATTATGATCATTTGTAAAGAGACGGAAGCTCCCTAAAAATAGGCATCAGGATGAGTCCACGCTATCAGTTAAATGGTGGAGGCAAGATTAGAGTGTATTCCACATTTTATATCACTGCACTGCATATCCATTAAAATGGAGTGGTGCCTGAAATTGAGTCCACTCCTGTTATGCTAACTCGCCATTATAGGGGTATTTTTTTTTTTTTTTTTTTTTTAGTTCACTATAGTGAATGAACAGTTAGTTGTCCATTCGGGATGAACTTTAAGTATAAGCAATGTAATCACTTGAACACTTTAATTTTAATTTTATACATCGGCAAGACACTCCTTTGCTTTAATTCAGTTTTGCCTCTGTAGCATGCTAGCCATCTTTTTTTTTTTTTAAAGTATGGAATTTAGCTGAGATACAGCTACTTACTGCATAGAGCACTCTTGATTTTTTTAGAAATTGCTCTTTGAAAAAATAGGTCTATTAACATGTGAAACATGAGATAACTATTTGGGGGAGAGATGGAATTTCTAGCCTCCCTTTTAAAATGAGATAAGAGTCTGCAGATTGTATCGTAATGATGGCAGCGAGGAAGATGCAGTGACATCAGCTCCTCACTCTTCACATAGAGTTCTGTAATTATTGGTGGAGACCAAAACGATGAAAACCATGTTAATGCATAAAATAATATATATATATGTTTGGGAATTTACTTTCCTATTAATTAAAAAAAAAATCACTTGTTGTCTCAAGGAACTGGAGCTGAGTCTCCCTCCCCCCAAAATGACTGTTATTTCAAGTAAAATTCAATGTATAATTTAATCATTTTAATAATGATTTCCTACATAAAAAATAAACCATAGTACATTGATATTATTTTTAATCATATATATTAAATGCTATTGCTATCATTCACACAAATATCAGTTCCCATAATGTACCATGTATCCTGATATTAAAATTGACCAATAAGCTGAAAATTCAGCTAAGACGGCCTTTAATATGTGGCTGTCTCCAAGGCAGCTGGAACCGTCACATGTGACTTCTTTCTTATGTTGCTGCTAATTTTGTAAAGTTGGGATTTAAGATGAAGTCGATATATTATATCAAGTTATTTCAGGCATCTAATTTATTTGAAACATTGTGAATCATCTACATTTCACATGTTTTATCAGCACATAACATACCAGCTACACGGCATAGCATTCATCAAAGACAACTGGTGAATTTAACCCCATGTCAAATGTACTTACTTGAAATAAAAGAATATGCCAAGTGAGATGAGCAACGATGCAATAGACAATCCATGTCCAATTATAGCCAGGTAGAACAAATTCAGTGCTGTCTGTAATTATAATAAAAAAAAAAGTAAGACTTATGTCCGTACCACAATCCTACGTGTGTAGAAGATCAAATTCAATGGAACGCACTATATGTTCACAAACATGTGATCTTATGGCTTTCTCATTTAGCCTGCAAACCAATAAATGCCTGAACACATCTGGAATGAGGGATATTTATGCAATTTATCCAGTGACATCAACACTTATCACTTGTATGCCCTTCTTATGTAAGAATTAGACATCCTATATTAAGTATACCCAGGAATACTGTCATTGGTCTAGGTCAGTGGTGGGCAAACTCATCAGTCCACAGAGCCAAACATCAATAGGACAACGATTGACATTTCTTCTGAGAGCCACATTTTTAAACTTAAACTTCTTCTAACGCCACTTCTTCAACATAGACTCGCCCAGGCCGTGGTATTTTGTGGAAGAGCCACACTCAAGGGGCCAAAGAGCCGCATGTGGCTCGCGAGCCGCCGTTTGCCGACCACGGGCTAGGTCGTGTGCCAGGTGAAGCCAGCATGTTCCGTCGTGGGGGACAGGGACGGGGCCGCCCCCTCTCTCTGCGCCTGAAGCCAGGTGCTGCTGGCTGCTCTCCGTCTGGTTCTCTCCGTGGAGGCGGGAGGCGGGCTTGCCCACGGGCTCTGCTTCCGGACAAGCCCGGGGCGGAGACCGATCTCCAGGCAGTAACTTGGGGCCTGCACACCCCTCCTCCCTTCCTCCGGGTTTTGCCATGGTCCCTTCGGTGGTTTGTCTGTAGTTCATGTATTTGTAACGTACCACTTTATTGTGCATTTTAAAAAGCTTTTCGAACTCTTCTCTGCGTAAGCGAGGAAGAGATGCTGCATAGTTAGAAAGCCAGCCGCCGGCGCTCAGGCTGCCCTGCCAGCTGGGCTCTTTCCCGAGGGTGTCGCTGTGTCAGTCCGCCCTGGGGAAAGCCGGGGTGGGCTCATTGTAACCCCGCTATTTCCCGGAGGCAGAGAGAGGGCATGGCTCGCTGAAGGCCACCCAGCTGGTCAGGTGCCGAGACGGAAGGCAACTAGCAGGACTCAGTGTCCATCCCCGGGACAAACGGCCCCTCCCCCATAGGCACACACCTGCAGGCGGGCCAGGGACCAGGCGCCATCCAGGCTTGATTCTCAGGCCAAGGCGCGGGCGGGCACCCCTACCGCCCTCAGATGGTTCCTCTGAGCACCTGCAGCTCGGCGGGTGCTCTCCCTGCAACGCTCCCTCCCCCGCCCTTCTCCCTGACACAGGGGCGGCTCCCCAAGGCGGGCCCGCTGACCCCTGGGGCGCCCGTGGGTACCGCTGCTTGCGGGGAAGTGAAACGCCCTTCCCCAGCGCCGGGGACGCACCTGCAGGCGCTCGTGCGTGTTGGTGTTGCACCGGGTGTAGTTGGTCCACGTTCTGTTGCTCGCTGGGTGTCTAAACCAGTGTCCGTCCTGGTCACAGATCTTTGTAACCTTTTCTTTAAAACGAAAAAGGAGAAAAGGAGAAAAGGAGAACAATCCAGTGACCCTAAGGGTGATGGGCGGGATGTCCAGGAGAGGGCATGCCCATGGCCGCCGTTACCTGAGGGGTCGAAGTCCTGGAAGTAATCCGGGCAGTGCTGCACCGACTCGGTGCCCGCCGCCACGTAGTTCCAGCACAGCCACCCGTCCCAGGTCCTGTTGCAGTACATGCCTGGGGGAGGAAGGCGGGAGTGACCAACTCCAGCAGCTGTCCCTGAGGACAGAGTCTTTTAAAAACATACATGTATTTATTGATTTAGAGAGGAAGGGAGAGGGAGAGAGAAACATCAATGATGAGAGAGAATCATGGATCGGCTGCCTCCTGCATACCCCACACTGGGGATCGAGCTGGCAACCTGGGCATGTGCCCTTGACCATGAATCAAACCCGGGACTCTTCAGTCCACAGGCTGACGCTCTATCCACTGAGCCACACTGACCAGGGCCATCCATAGTCTTGATGGTGGGCCCACACTGACGTGGAACATAGGCTGTCTACTGACGATGAAGACTCACGTACACCCTGAGCCACGCACTGTCTGAACGAGGCGTCATTGGGTGACTTTGTGCCCATAGCACAGAGTGCACTCACACACACCCAGAGGCCAAGGCCGGCTGCACCCCAGGCCACATGGTGCACCCTGCACACCTGCCAGTCATCGCTGACGGGGACGCCCTCATGGGTGCATGAGCGTGCAGGGATTACTTCACCATCATGATTAGAATAACTGGTTTCCAAATTAAAATGAACCATGTCTGAATTTGTATGCAAATAGTTTAATACTTGATCATTCAACCCCTATTGACCTAATATCAGATCATTTGTCCTTGTCTGACTTATTTTAAAGATATTTTTAACTGAATAAATATCTTCTAATAACAATGTTCAAGCAGAGGTACCCAAGTTCTTCTCCAAAGATAAACAAGTTACGCTGTTCAGTTATAAATTAAAATTTTAAAAGTTGACCAATGTGAAAAAAACCCACATTTTTTCTCTTTCTCACATGCGAGTACACATTAATAACAACCTACTTTTAACACTTTAGTTACATAAATATATAAATATAAATAATATATAAATATATCAAATATTTCCAAAAAAATTTAAGATCTTTGTTTCCACTGATAGTTTAAAAATCTAAGAATAGCTAAAGTCTTTGTCTTTTGCTTTGTTGTATTGTGAGTTTTGCATTTTATATTTGAAGAAAACCATGTCGTTAAGGCTGCCAGATAAAATACAGGTACTATTTTCTATTATTGTTATTATTATTATTATTTTTTGCTAAGTCTAGCCACTCTACTGGTGTTTCTCATCTTTACATCTTCAGAATTGGGGCCAATAAAGGCATTTAGGAGACTCTCAATAAATGCCTCAGACATATCTGAAGACTAACAATGGGAACAAAAGCACTTATACTTCATTAACCTTGCTACCAAATGTACTATTCAAAGTATAAGTCATATAAAAACCATTGTTCATCATTTCATTATGCAAACTCCTATCAAGCAGCTCATTAAAAACATAATTACACACACTAAAGATCAACTGTCACTTATTTAATTCAAAACACATACTTAATTTGATATTTTAAGTATTTTTATACCATAAAAATTGTTACTAACAATATCCCTGTTGCCCATATTCTTATTAGAATTTTGTAGGAGAGAGAAATTGTGTCGTAAAGCATTCTTCATAAATAAGTAATAATGGAAACTGTTCATATACCAGAAAAATTAGCAACTAACCTACTTTTAATCAGGGACCTCAGACACCCATCTGATGGAATGGGGCGGTTTTCTCTTAGAAATGTATCAGTGCGTTTCAAGTGAAATAGGCATGCTTACCTTCGGTGTGCTGAATGGGGTCTTGCATAATTTTCTGGTAGCATTCGTACTGAGCCGTCATGATCTTGTTTCTGGTGACACTCAGCGCAAGTGAGTTATCGCTCGGTTCCTGACGGCTCTGCTCTGGTTCTGCTGCGACAGGAACCTGCGGGATTGAGAAGAAGACGTCAGAATTGTGCAGAGGTCTGTCGCCGGCCGTGGCCTCCGCTGCGGGACAGTCAGGGTAGAGCTTGGTCCACGGACTTTGTGGGCGAGTCCTGCGAGGACGCACTGGCCCGTCTCCATAGCGACCATCTCCTGGGTCAGGTCCTAGTTCCAGGGACAAGCAAGGGGTGCCGAGGGCAGAGCAGCCTGGGCCTGGCCGTCTGGTCCTGCGAGCTTGACTCCGGGCCGCGCTGTGGGCGCAGACAGGCCGCGTGCACAGCCTGGCCCGCTCGCCTGCTCTGAGCGCGGGAGACGGGCCGCCCCAGCCCGGCCTCTGCTTTCTTCTGTCACCGGAGACCGCGCGGTACCCAGACGCCGAGGGGCGCCGATGGCCCCGACAGCCCTCGCAATTGTTGTTTTTTCTAATTCTGTTTTGATCCTCAAAATCATGACAAGCTCGTGGGTGATGCTGGTAGGCAGAGCTTTTATTCTGTGCACATCGATAAGGTTTTAGAGAGGGTCTACGTTTAGGTTCCTCCGGTTTAGTGGGACCATGTCAAGCCTCACTTCCATTTTAATGTTTACATGACTTTTTCTCCCTGTTTTGTAATGTAAAATCGGTATAAACCTCTCTTCAACCTTATTTCTCTTTTTAAAATACGGATTTTTAAATTTTTGTTGTTGATAGTATTACAGATGTCTCCAGCTCCCCCCCTCCCCTTTGTCCCCCTCCACCCAGCCCCTACGACCCCCCAGGTCTTCACCCCGCTATGGCCCGTGTCCATGAGCTGTGCATGTGCATATAAGTGTATACGTTCTTTGGTTTCTCTCTCCTCATCCCCTCATCCCCACATCGAGGCATGTCCGTCCCTTCCACACCTCCCTGCCTCGGGTCTTATTTCGTTGGTCAGTTTGTTTTGTTCGTTAGATTCCACACGTAAGGGAGATCGTGTGATGTTGGTCTCTCTCAGATTGGCAGCCTATTTCTCCACTTTGGCGTTATTGTGTTGACTGCTTTCCATAAGCGGCTATTTTTCTCTTCTTTTTTTTGTCCCCTGGTTCTTGGTGTTTCTGTTTCCTCGAAGGAAGTTGAGTTCAGGGAGGGCTGACCAGTCGCACTCCCTGGGTGTGGCACCACCCGCCTCACCGTCCATGGCCCCCATTGAACAGGAATGCTCCCAGCCCCGGCCTCGTCTTAATTTCCTAGTAACACGCAGGCAGCCGGCGTGCTGCGCGAGTAGAAATGGAAACACGTAACAACATCAAGAAAATGCGTGGTTGTTCTCCTGCTCTCGGGAAGTTTATAGAGTTGCGTAGAATCAGCATCATTTTCATCCTTACTTAAAAGCTCAGTCCTAGCTGCTTTGGCTCAGTGGGTTGAGAGTTGGCCTGCGGACTGAAGGGTCCTGGGCTCGATTCCGGTCAAGGGCACAGGCCTGGGTGGTGGGCTCGATCCCCAGTAGGGAGCGGGGCGTGCAGGAGGCAGCTGATCCATGATTCTCTTTCCTCACTGATGTTTCTATCTCTCTCTCCCTCTCCCTTCCTCTCTGAAATCAATAGCAATATATTAAAAAAATAAATAAAAGCTCAGATTTGCACACGCTGTCTGAGAAACGGTCACAGCTCCTTAATTCACGATGATCCGGTTGGTGACCCGTGACGGGCGTCTCTGCCAGACCAGCGCGGCGTGGGCAGCTCAGGGCCACACTTGGGGGCGGGGGGGCTGAAAGTCCCGGCTCCTGAGTCCTGGTCCGTTTCCCTCGAGGGCATCAAGGGCAGCGAGGGCATCGGGCAGGGCAGGGCCCACTGCCCCTGGCCGCGGCGTTCCCAGCGCTCACGGGGCAGGAATGCAGCCTCGCTCTCCTTCGGTTCATTTTCTGTGTTTTTCTTGCGTTCCTTTGTTTGCCTCCTGGTGGGGTTTGCTTGGAAAGCCACAAGCCAAGTATTTGCTGGCACAGAATCGGAGGAGATCAGGTCCCTCAGCTTCTCCTCCGGAGAATGAGCCCGGAGCCCGGCCACGGTTCTAACGGGGGACACGCCGGGCCAGGCTGGGGTGGGGGCTGTAACTGTCCACGGGCGTGTCTTCCTGTCTCGGGCTCCACTGGGATCTTTGCAAGGGAATTCTGATGACTACGGCCAGGGTTAATGTGCGACAGAGAGAAATATAAGCGAATATTGCTGTAAAGAAACATGAAATTTGCCCTCGCCAGTTTGGCTCAGTGGATAGAGCATTGGCCTGCGGACTATAGGGTCCCGGGTTCGATCCTGGTCAGGGCACATGCCCGGTTGTGGGTTCGATCTCCAGTGGGGGGTGTGTAGGAAGCAGCCGATCCATGATTCTCTCTCATCATTGATGTTTCTACCTCTCTCCCTCTCCCTTCTTCTCTGAAATCATTAAAAATATATTTTTTAAAAAAGAAACGTAACATTAACTGTGTGGGGCCTGGGACGGTCCAGGGGAGCAGCTGCTTTTTCGTCCTCTCTGGCCCAACCTCCACTCCCAGCCCAGCATCCCCTGTGGAGACGGCAGAGGCGACGTGCACACACTCGTGTACACGCCTGGCCTACGCCGGGCAGCCGGGCCTGCCGGACATGGCACAATGCTGACCTGAACGACAGGATGAGGAAATGAATCCAAAATCCAGCGCACGATTCCGAATGGGGTTTTAATCGATGTCAGCCAATCAGTGGGCAGAACGGGAGAAAGACCAGCAGGTTAGGATCTGCGGGTCTCAGACGCCTCAGACCCAGCTGAAATAGGTGACCTACTACGCACCGCTGTGCTGTGAGCCATCGTGTTTTTGTTTTCAATCTGATCAGTACTTTCCTCTGGGGTCTTACGTAGCTGTGTCCATGAAATTGTCTCACTCTGACGTTCCCCACCCAACTGCGCCACCATCCCGTCGTCCCTGCTCTGGGACAAAAAGCCGTAAAGCGCACACGGACAGGAAGTACATCACTGCTGTGCTGACCGGGTGTAAACATGTACCTGGTTTGTGCATCAAATAACGGAATGTCGTTTTGTGGTGATTGATCTTTATCAACTGTAGATGTACTGGAAGTTAGACAAGCGATAGTCATAGCGAGGCAGATGTATCAGAAAGAAGTATGCTTACCATAAGAAAAGGCAGGAGGTACAGGAAATACAGCACACGCCTTTTCTCCATCATGAAGGCCCCAAATAAAATACGTATATAATACAAATCAAACTGCAATAGCAAATGAAAAAAATACAATTTGTCAATATTTATGAACTAAATATACATGGTTCTCAACAGAGAATTTCTTTCAAATGACACAATAACTTTGCTTTAAGGATTTGAATAATAGTCTTATGTATTACAAAGTTAAGAGAATTATGACTTAAATACTGATGAGCTTAATTAAATACATTTCAATTTAATTTAATTATTATTACAAAGAGGAAAGCTTCTTGCATATCCATTTTTAATAATTAGAAAACATCTTGTTTTCTTTTCCTTTACCAAAATTGGGATATAATAATAAAAGTATCAAAGTAAAGAATTTTACAAAACATAAAAGCACCATTTTTGATGGCATATTTACTATAAAACTTATCTTTATTTCCTACAATTATTAATCTCTTTTTTAATTTTCTGAGTTTTTCAGTACATTAAAGGGACAAATTGCTCTTGGGCCAATTTCTTGAGAATCAATATTCATATTTCATTAAAATGGCCTTATACTTTTATAGAAATGGCCTTAAAATTTTATAGAAATTATTCTTCACTGAAGGACTCAGTTGTGGTTTTTTAATTTTTAACCAGAGAATAAACTTATTCCCTAAGTCATCGACATTATTAGGATTTGGTTGCAGAAGACAGACAATACCAAACAGAAGCATTTCTGTTTGGTGTTTCTAAGAGTAGATAGAACCCTGAACAAATGAACAACGGCCCCTAGACCACCACCCTGAGCTCACAGCATGCTGGGAAAAGTGTGTGACACTTACTCCCTGTAAAGCGCCCGAGAAACCCCCCCGGACAGTTTCTTATGAGGCACAAATTACCCTGGTATCATCATAACATATGGCGACAAACGTGTAAAAAATGTTTCTCAAAGGAGATAAAACATTTTCCATCAATAGATGTTTGCCAGGGAAGGATAATCTTAGATTTCATTTTGTTGGGAAGTTGTCCTGCTTCTTATGCTAGGGCAAGGGTGAGAATACGAACTCTAGACACCTTGCCCACGTGTTCTGTGTATTGTTTTATCATCGGGTGCCGTGGGAGCGCCATGAACTAGCAAACAGAATCTATGCAGGCTCCCGTCACCAATGACTCACCTGGAGCCGTTTATCAGGAAACGGGAGCAGTCTCCCACAGAATGCTTCTCTCTTATCTGCTGTCCTGGGGTTTTATGATTAGCTGACCTTAAGAAAAATATAACCCAAAAAGTTAGAAACATTGTATTAATTTCAGATATTAAAAACCAGGCATGTTATACCAGAAGGGAAATATTAATCAAGTTTTTACAATTCAGTAATGAATGAGCTGATATCTTAGTTTTTATTACATTTTCATGAGAAAAATCTAATTTTCTCATACTTACATGCACAGTTGTCTCCAGACTCAAATCACATTTTCTCTTGGATCATGTTCAACATTGTCTTGAAGAACTTCTTAAATGCTGGGGTCATGACCTAAAATATTGAGTGATATAGTAATTAATATCATTTTAATGGACCAAAATTATTCCCATGATAAATTGAAATTTTCAAAACAAAGACCACTATGAAAATGATATTTTTATTAAACTATTCCAATTTTTAAAAGTCTCTTTTGCTTACATTATATTGGTGATTTGTCACACATATATGTTGTTTTTCCATTAGATAGAGAAACATCAATTTTCATTTATCCAGGATACCTGGGATACTGAAAAATCTAACTGAATATTTTATCGAAGTTAACTTCAAAGAACTCTAATAGATAAAAAGATTTTAAAATTAAACCCGAGTTTAATCTTCCTTTGAATAACTTTCTTTGTCTAATCTTCTTTTGGGATGTGGAGTTAGTTTTGTGTACCTCTCTTTCCCTTGCTGGTATGGTTTCTCAGAGCCAGAAGCCATTTCTTTAAAAAAAAAATTACTTTTATTGATTTCAGAGAGGAAGGGAGAGAGAGAGAGATAGAAACATTAATGATGAGAGAGAAACATGGATCGGTTGCCTCTTCACGCTCCACACTGGGGATCGAGCCCGCAACCCAGGCATGTGCCCTGACCAGGAATTGAACCGTGACCTCCTGGTCCATAGGTGGATGCTCAACCACTGAGCCACGCCAGCTGGCCACCAGAGCCATTTCTGATTGACCTTCATATACTCTGTGACTGGCAGGTGCCTTACATTTGTAGTATAAATGAATGAAAAAATGAACTGTTAAAGCACTTTAGGATTTTAAACTTAAAAACAAGAACACTAATCATAACGATTGACCGTCATTTATTTTACGAATGCTTTTATAAATGCCTAACGAAGGCTTTACATAGTGTTGGCATCTGTACTGACAATAAAAATGGGGGCAGGGTTCTTACATCAGCATGCTTAGTTTCTTACATAACAAAGTCCTGAAACTACTCAGATTTCAAGTTCTGTGGTTGGTTGGATATTGAACAAACTGTAGTTTACTGCACTGACTTGAAAATCCTAACAATTAAGCCAAAATTTAAACATTATTTCATCGTTTTCTGTAGTGAAGGCATATAATACCAAAATATACAAATATAAATGTAAATGGATATTATTCTATTTGGAAATCAGATACGTTTTTATGAAACAATTCTTTGATGACTTACATATGAGTAAGTATTAATTACCTTTAATAATTGAAGGGAAAAGTGCTTCAAAAACCTGTTTGGGGTTTTTCCTGAACCCAACATATCTGAAAGACCTTTCACCCCACACTTGCAGGTATTTGGTTGCTTATCTAGTGGGCTTCAAGGTTCAAGTCCCAAAAGGCATCCCAGTGAACTGTCCCTTGGTGTCACTACAGCATTCTGGCACCGATATTTTAAGAGGACTTCATTCAATTCACAAATATTTATCCTTGCAAGTAATTTCACTTTTATAGCTGTCATCCCCCAGTCCCGGCGAGCTGGGAAGGGGGCCTGTGGGAACAAGGGTGTGCTCTGCACCGAGTAACCGGGTAGCACCCCTAGTCACGGGCAGGTCTGTGGGCCCTGGTGTCTCAAGGGGCAGCAGCAAGTGTGGAGGGCAACCTTTCAGGCACATGGTGAGCACCTGCCCATTGTACCTGGGGTCCCATTCACTTGAGTCGTCTGCTCTACAGAGGGCCAATCCAATTTCCTCACCAGTGGACGCTTGGCGGTGAGAAGTGGTTATGGAGGAATTAAACCAATTCCCTTTCACCACGAGTTCTCTAGATCAACAGCAGGTGCATTGTGCAGGGAACGCCATGCAGACACATCTGAAGGTCGTTTTAAACTGAGTCCCACATGGTCGATGGAATGGCATGGTCGCTATCAGGAGATGTATGCTGAATTGTATTCCTTGGTTTAGCTCTCGGTTCCCTGCATACTGTCTCTAACATGATCATTCAGCAAGTGGTTCTCTCTTTTTTTTTTTTATTATTATTTTTAAAAAATATTTTTATTGATTTCAGAGAGGAAGGGAGAGGGAGAGAGAGATGACACATCAATGATAACAGAGAATCATCGATCTTCTGCCTCCTGCACGCCCCACACTGGGGATGGAGCCCCCAACCCGGGCATGTGCCCTGACCGGGAATCAAACTGTGATCTCCTGGTTCACAGGTCGACGCTCAACCACGAGCTGGGCCAGCAAGTGGTTCTTTCTCCAGTATTTACCTTTTTCTAAATTTACCTTTCCTGAAATACATCTGATAGTAACTGTCCAAAGCTGTTAAGCAAATCGTTGTAAATCTCTTCCAGGCCTTGTTAACGTGGTTGCATATTGCCTAGTGAAATGTAGTGGCTCTTACTCAGTGCTGAGAAGATATGAAGTATTTAGCCGGAGGAGGTCAAGTTGAATGACTAACTCTACTGTGGGTTTCTTTTCAAGGTCGCTTAGGTTTGTTTGGTGGGAAAAGCACTTCGTCAAAGCTGAGCACACTCATTTTAAACTCTTAAGTGGCTTTGTAATCCCAGCGGGACTCGCAGCAGTTACTGGCGATTTCTCTTTCTAACCGCCTGCTTCGTGCTTCCCATCAGTACTATTTTATGTTCCCATCTCAACATTAAACCAGCGGCGAGATTCGGTACTACTATTAGAAACAAAATAATGTCTGTGCACACGTAATAAAAAATAGCTTATTTCCAAACAGACTGCTCCTCTTGCCCCGAGAATCACCAGCAGGAAGTAGAAATGGTTTATTTCATCACAGCAAGAACTGGGAGAAATAACGACTGCCTTCAGATCTCAGACAACATCCGAGGCTCTCAGGTCTTTATGGGATGTTAATCTGGTTTCATTTTTTTTTTTTTTAAATCGCCACAGATCTCACCACAAGACATGTTTCACAGATCTTACTGCTGAAATCATAAATTCTAGCCAATCTTCTTGACTCATTTCCATGTGAAGGCATGTTTTATTCTACATAAAAATTATAAATAGAAGTGACAATACTGATTTGTCAAACACAAATATATAAACCCTATAAATGCATATGTGCCTTGCAAGCCTGCTTCTTCTTCCCCCCAATTTTTATTACTCTTGTGTATACTATTCATTTTCTTTTCTTTATAATAAGTCTTATTTTCAGTTGAATTGCCTAACCCTAATACTAAAAGTGCATCCAAGATTAAGGGAAAAAATACAACTTTCATCTTCCACTCCTCCATTTCCAAAATATCTTAGATTTTTGTAGGCCCGAAGCCATGTCATGTTCTCCATTTATTTATCCAGTCTCTAGAATGTTGGCTAACAAGCATTCCGCGCGCATGACTAATGTGCCATCGAGTATCCTGAGCCGGTGTGGGGGCAAAGCCAGGCCATCGGCGATCTCGCGCGCCTTCGCGGATGGTATCTGACACCCGCTACACTTCTCCTGAACCCAAAGCAGGGCTCCGCTGCCACGGGGAACAGTTCTGCCAGCACCCCGAGTGAGTCCGCAGTGGCTCCCCTCCCAGAACCTCCAGAGAGCCAGCTGGCCAGCACTGCGGTAGTGGCCGTGGACTTGAACACGAGACGAGCTCCCGGACGCTGACCTATGGAGCCGGAGAGGGGCACTGCATGCTGTGAGCGATGGCATTCGTGGGAGTTTGTTAGAGCTGGACCGGAACACGCACACGAATCCTTACCCACGAGAAACCATATTCCCCAGCAAACCTATGTGCTGCCGTTCTGCTTCCCACCTGGGCAGGCACTCCCTGCGGCACACGCTCCCCCCGCAGCACACGCTCCCCGCGGCCCACCTGCTGGCAGGATTTCCTTCCCGCCTCCCCAACCTGCTGTGTGATTTTGGCAAAATGAATACAACTCTTTGCTGCTTGGTTGACCCAACTAGGAAACAAGTAGTGAACTTGACCTTTTTTATTTTTTAAATTATCTCTGTTGTTGAATGTATTATAGATGCCTCCTTTGTTTGTTGTTTTTTGTGTTTTTCCCATTCACCCCCTCCACCCCCACCCTCCCCTCCCAGGCCTTCACCATGCCATTGTCTGTGTCCATGGCTGTGCATATATGCATATATGTTCCCCAGTGAATCTGTCCACCGCCCCTTGCCTGAAATTCATGCATCTGAACGGGATCTTGAGCCCGTTTCCTCTTGCATGCCTGTGGGAAGACGGACGCCGGAGTCAGAAACACAGCTTCACGCTCCAGTTGATGCAACACTTGAACTCATTAAACCTGGACCCTGGCCTGAAAGTGGGTGCGTGGCTCAATCAATATTGCCTAGAATTTTTATAACTCACCTGGTCAGATTGTTTTGCATTAAATTACCTGATAGATGTAAGAAGCTTATTTCATAACTAGAGGCCCAGCACGCATGAAATCGTGCACAAGTAGCTTGCTTCCGCTTGCTTCAGCTGGCCGCCTCGCCCATCACAGCTTGTAGCTCGCTGCCCTGCCCTCCACTGCTCATAGCTCTCTGCTACTAGTAGCTCTCGCCCTGCCCCGCCCACTGAAAGAGCCGCTGCTCATTTGGTCGTGACGGCGCTACAGTGGTAGGGCCACTGGCTTTTATATATATAGAGATACTTAGAAGTCATTAGCTAATGCTATGATCTTTATTCATCTAGGATTCTAGGATTCACAGCAATGATAAGCTCAACTGAATGAACCAAGGAAGTTGAACATACATGGCCACGGTCATACAAGACGCTTAGGGCTGACCCCAAGCTAAGAACTCAGATTCTCTGACCCTAAATCTGGGGCGCTTTGCCCCTATACCATATTGACTCAGAGGACTGAGTCATTTATTTAGATAATGAAAGCTTAAAAAGTACAGAAGAGATTTCTATGTTGCTTATTCACTTATTTTTGACTAACCACCCAATTTTCACATTTCATTTAACAAACATATTTATATATTTTTTCTCACACAGTTTCCTCTATTAATTCCTGTTCTTAGTAATGTTCACTTTGATATATATATGTCTTCCATTAGTAAATGTCTTGGCAACTCAAACTTGCCATTCTGGTAAGGTACCAACAAAGTCAGTATGTACTATCTCAGGTTCGAGCACTTCACAATGCATTCTAAATTAAGAAACACGTCTAGAAATTCTATTAGTCCTCTTCCCCTATTCATTGAGCATCTACTTTCACCAAGTCATGTAGGGAGAGAGAAGAGAATATATGTGAAGGTTTCTTCCCTCCACGAAAATAGTTATCAAGTTGGAGGTGATGCTATGTTTAGGGGCTTTGTTCATCATTGTAAACACAGTCCACAGGAGCCATTCATGAGATTCTAGGGAGGGTGATGTCTCCAACATTAGAGATGAGAAGGTAGTCCTGGGCCTGTCACCACTCTGCCCATGAGCTTGAACACATTACCTTCCCTGGTGTCTCTTTTGCAAAACAAGCGGGGAGGAGAACTCTAAGCCTTGGGTAGAGGTTCTAAGTTTATATAAAAAGAAAGAAATGGTGTGTATAGGAACCATTTATAGAGATTCAGAGATTCCCAAATCCAAAAGAGGCCTGAAGAGATTCCCAAATCCAAAAGAGGCCTGAAGCCAAGCCGTTCTTGATGCTGTTTGTTCTGGCTCGGGGAGGCCTTCCCAGGGTGCCTCCTATCAGTGTCGCTGGAACCTGAGGCATGGAAAGTGGGCCATTTGGCGGGATGATGGTTCTTTTGTTCCTCGGGACTTCAGGAAAAAGGCATCCAGGCCAAAAAAGCCCGTATCTTGATCCCACCTCTTCCTCTCCCGCCTCTTCTCAGAGCTATTCTCACTTTGGAAAGGCCATTTGGGGGAAGTCTCATTCTCTCTTCTCCACTGCGGAACCTGAAGCTAGAAAAGTAAACACGTGTCTTCACCAGCCCGTGCAGGCTTCTGGGAATGGAATCTGATCAGCTCCTCTGGGCCGAGCTCAACGCATCATCCTCGTCACCCAAAGGACCCTGGTGAGCCTGCGATTGGAAACTAACGATTGGAATTTTGGCCACACTGCCTTTTTATCTCTTTTGCATGTAACAGAAAGTAAGCCGGGTAACAGTTTAAAGATTATGGAGTCCCAGAGATTACAGGACATGTTAAAAAACGATTCAACGACGCATAAACCCAATAAGGTAATCAATAAAATAGGTTATTCCATTTCATTCATCAAAACCCTATGAATGACCTAGTATATAAAAAAAGTACATGTGATAGTCAATTTTAAAAAGTCAATTTCAAAACTCTCATTGAAACTTCCACAAAGTGTTTTATTTTTGAAGAAACACCTGAATTCAATGATCACTATTAAATCGCACATGCTAAGAAAATATATTGTCAGTACTGGCTAATGGCACAGTGTTCCTTTTTTCAGAGATATATTGAAGTAAATAAATGGCACCCAACTGACATTTAATAGCATAACAGAGGGACAATGTGTGATACCAATTCCAAGCAGGGGCAGTGTTTGTACTGGTTACACATAGGATTAGACTTCCTGGTTTTTAAAACCAGCTCAGCCTCATACTTATAGGTTAAACAATCCCTGTAAAAATAGTTTTCTCCGTTGCAAAGCAGTGCCTAAGCCAGAAGTCTAGATGAAGTCATGTACATGCACTTCTAGACCTCAGTAAACGTTAGCTATTATTATTATATCACCTTAAATATTTAGAGATACAGATAAGCTCACGCATGTTTTAAGTTATTTGCCTCGTTTTCAATAGCATTGTAAGTAAAATTAACCCTACATTTCAAGGTAGGGGTCATACACATCTTGAGTTTTTTTAGTCTGCAGAAATAATAATTGTTTTTATTGTCATTTAAGTCAGTTATGAAAAATGTCAAGCAAAGCAAATGATAACAAGTGTCTTTCCAAATATGATGTCAATCAAGTTAGGATAACTGTATCTTAGTGCTAAGCTTATATAAACTAAAGCTCTAGCACATTGCTTGCATAAATTGTAATCAAACAATCACAAACAACTATCACATGCTAATCCAATTAAAATCAAGATATAAAACCTTTCAAACTTGACTTTAATTTTGGGTTGACTTTTAGCCTTACTAACAATGGATTGGAAACAACAAAAAGAATATATTGACTCTGTGATTGCTGGCTTATCTAATGAACATTCCAGGTTGAATAGTTGAATAACTTTTAAAGAGAGATAATATTGTGATTAAATTTGGGACTTGATTTTACACTCTGAAGTACTTACGGAAATAATTTTCCCATTGTGGGCATAATTAACCACTTTCCGGTAATTTTGGTCACCCTCTTTATCTGTGAAAGAGGCAAGTGGCCAAATCTCAGCCCAGTTAGTAAAAGGTGGGAGGGAGCCTGGGGGAAAAAATAAAAGGCTTTGTAGCTAATGGAGATCTAATGTGGAAAGTGTCGCTGCTCAGAGCATAGAAACTAAAGTCATCCCTCCAGCTCTTTGGACTCAGAGCTCGACACCTATTTCCTCTCCATCAAGTCCGGAGTCAAGTTCTCTGTGAAAACATGTTTTCTCCCACAGACAGCAAGATCAGAAAAGATATCATTCTGCTGGAACTTTAAAGTACATAACGTGGTGTCATCCATCATCAAAGTTATGGTATTTTCATTATTTAGAGCTTTCAGTCTTTCTCAGAAATTTTATACAGCCCCCGCCCCCCCCCCCCCCCCGCCCCCCCCCGGCAAACCTCGGCATTTGGGAAGCACGGGAACTTGCAATACTGCTGATCCAACGCAACTCACCTCTCCCACAAAATGAACCTCTCTTTCCAAAAGGCAGTCTATTCTCTCTGGTTCAAGGGAAGCTGCCCTGGGTGCTGAGGTCGGAGGTGATTGGCATCTGGTCAGACAAGCACAGTCCTCTCATTTGGGTTGGCATTGGCATGGACACGGGGTCCAGGCGACGGCCTCAGAATACTCCCCGGGGCATTTCTGTTCGGGTATCAGGGGAAGTTTTCTCTTGCTGCAAAGCAAGTAGGGCCTGAGGATCGGGCCACCCCTGTATCCTTTCTGCCATGTGGAGGACACCTATTCTTTTAAAATATATTTTTATTGATTTCAGAGAGGAAGGGAGAGGGAGAGAGAGAGAAACACCATGATGAGAGAGAATCATGGATCGGCTGCCTCCTGCACGCCCCACACTGGGGATCCAGCCCGCAACCCGGGCATGTGCCCTGACCGGGAATCAAACCGTGACCTCCTGGTTCATAGGTTGACGCTCAACCACTGAGCCACACCAGCCGGGCAGGAGGACATGTATTTTTAAAGAAATGAAGCCAAGCAGAGGCCACCAGCTCAGAGATGGGACTGTGTATCTAAGGGAAGATTTTTTTCTGAGTAGAGCACCCAGTTTTTTCTCTCTCCTGTGTCAACAGGCAACTAGCGTTCACGTTGTAAAACGAAACAGGTTGACCCAACACATGCTCGCTTAGAGCCTCCCATGGATGGAAACTCGGCATGGATACGCGATTGGACGCATCAGCTCATATTCAGTGACAACAAAGAGTGAAGGAATTCTACTTTACACGTCTGGGACAGCCTTGATTTATAAGAAGAAGTGTGTTTTCATTGACATTTCATTTCACAGCCTACTTTTCAATTCATACTGAAAAATATTACATTTCCTTTGAGAAGTAAATGTTAGTTTATAAAAAAATAACCATTATGTATATAGTTGAGGCAAAAGATATGGTGATATAGAAAGTTTCCCTCAGGTTTAAATAGGATCTCTTTCCTTTCCTGACAGAGATATTTTTTTTCTCCCATTTTTACAGTTTTTCATTTTATTTTTTTTATAGAAGTGGAAAATTGACAATTTATATACAAAAAGTAAATATTTTTATTCTATTTGTGACTTATTTTAATTGTGTTATTATAAACAATAGGGGAATATTATAAAAAAATATAGGGGAATATTATAAAAAAACAATAGGGGAATTGTTAACAAAAAACAATAGGGGAATATTATCAAGAAAGTGAAGAGAAGTTACTGAACTTTAGTTTATTTCTGAAAATGTACCAGGGTTAAAAATCTTACATCCCAACTCTTTCCCTTGTGTGGGGTTATTACTAGATAAAGGAAAATAGGAAGGATGCAGAGGAGAAAGTGATGGAGGTGGGAAGGGAGGAAGGAAGGACGATGGGGGAAGGAAGGGAAGGAAGGAGGGAGGGAGGGAGGGAAGAAGGAAGAAAAGAAAAACCGATGGTGTGTCTCAGGTGAATGCCACACTTCATATAAAATTAACTCTACTTTGCATTTTTTTTAAAAGAAGCAAGCAGAATATTGATGGTACTGAAATTTGTTTCTTTACAGGGCTTCTATGTTTATAGCCTTAAACAGGATTCCATCTTTTTTTTTTTTTTTTTTTTTTTTTTTAAATATATTTTATTGATTTTTTACAGAGAGGAAGGGAGAGAGAGATAGAGAGTTAGAAACATCGATGAGAGAGATACATCGATCAGCTGCCTCCTGCACAGCCCCCACTGGGGATGTGCCCGCAACCAAGGTACATGCCCTTGACCGGAATCGAACCTGGGACCTTTCAGTCCACAAGCCGACGCTCTATCCACTGAGCCAAACCGGTTTCGGCAGGATTCCATCTTAGTATTTTAATAGATTTATTATTGACTCACTTAAGCATATTTATTTAAAACCAATTACATCCCAAGAGCTACGTTAGGTCCCCTGGACCCAGAAGGCCAGCTTCCTGCTGTCAGAGAGCGGGAGCCCGGGCGGCGGGGGGGGGGGGGGGGGGGGGGGTACCGGGGAGGGGAGGAGAGGCCGTCGGAACAGGAACAGGACCGAATTCTGGGTGGTCAGGACACGCGCTCAGTGTCCCATGGTCCAGGTAGAACGATGAACCTTCAAGCTGCTCTCCTTCTGTCCCCTCCAAACGTGGCTTATTTCTCCTTCTTTCCTCCCTGGACCCGTCTGGATTGGGACGTAGGAATAGACTTTCCCACGCAGAGCGCCCCGGAGCGCCCGGGCCTGGGCGCTGGGACCCGCGGCTGCAGGGCCACCCGCCCGGAGAGGTGGCCGCCCGGCCGGCAGCCTCGCCGAGAGCTATTATCAACGCGCTGTATGTTTTTTCCTGTTTCACAAACATGTTCCCAAAGGACTTCTAAAATAGCTTTCTTTCCTGCTAAACCGTGGGCCAAGCACTTTTGCTGCCCAGCCCCCACGGCCAGGAAGCGGGGGAGAAGGCGAGGCAGGGCCTGGCTCCCCGGGGACCCCCAGCCTGGCACAGTCTCCAACCACCGTGCTATCAGAGCTCCTGAACAAATCCTTACATTGTAAACTGCATAGGTTTTCATTTAGCTCTTGCCATTTTATAAGAATTATTTGTAAGAAAGCGTACTTTAAAAACATGGGAACACATTCTTTAACGGGTGAGGATGCACAGAACATTCAGTTAAAATTTTTCTGTTAAATATTTTATGAAGGAAATCCAGAAAATTCTGACCAATCAGTGGAGACCACGACCCTGAAAGAGCACCCCTAGAAGCTGATGGATATCCTACTGAGACCCCTCCCGAGAGTGCCCCCAGGACTCCCACCTGCAAGAGAGAGAGAGATTCGCTCAGCACGAAGGACCAGTGAGCTCCCCCCACACACAGGGGAGCACACCCCTACGATTCCCCCCGCCCCGCTCCCTCTGAGGGGCCCCAGGAGACCGGCAACCAGGGGAGCAATGGGCAGCGGCAGCTCGTCCCAGGCCCCCCGACCCTGCCTCCAAGGCCCCCTTTGCCCCGACGCCCATGAGCCAGAGCAGCCCGCCCGCTCTCCTGCGGCTTCTGTGTCCTTGTTTCCTGCCCTGAGTGTGTTTGCTGCGGCCAGTACCTTCCGCTGCGTTCCTGCACTTTGTCTCTGGACTGAAACCTTTCCTTCCAGAAGGTAAGATCGGAGGTCTCGCTGTCTCCCCGGTAACACTAATACTTTTGCAGAAAACTTTTAAGAGATTGGCAGGCGATGCTATGGCAACTAAAATGGGAGAGTTGTGAACATTTTCAAATGAGCTGTTTTTTTAATTCTTCTATAGTGCATAGTCAGCATTTTATTTTTGCCTGCTAATGTTAGATATCGGTGCTAACATCGACTTTTACGTTCTAAGAGAGGAAAAAAAATCCCAATTTAAAAATAAAATACGGAGAAGTCTTTGGGCATCAAGTGAGGACGGAGGCCCAAGGAGATAGAGGTGAGAACTGTTTGGTATCAAAGCTTTCTTGAGCAATCAGCGTGCACATAGCTAAAATGTTGCATTTTAAAAATGCCAGTGTCCTGAGGGTGAAAGTGAATAACCCCAGGATTTTAACTGAACCAAACCTGGGACCACAGGACCCTCCCGCCGGACCTGCGTGCTCCCTCTGCGTGTTTCCTGCCAGTCCCACCTCTAGGCTGCCCTCACTCAGCGCGTTTTACAGAATCCGAGCAAAACCATGGAACTTCCGTGGTCTCCGCTTTCATGATATCCCCTCTTCCTCCAGGCTCCACCCAGTGTATAATGCAGACTTTTCCCAGGAATGCGGAATTGGCTTTTTCCTGAAATTAAGTGGCAATTACATGTTAAAGAGAGCACACATGAAGTAGCTCAGAGCGCATAAAGTGTATGCCCAAGTCTTCCTTTTCCAGCTTTCTCCCAGGCCTGGGCACTGCTGGAGCCCTTTGTAAAGGGGTGTTTTACACGTGAACGCCTTTAATGGACCGTTCACGAATAGTGATGGATCACAGCTCTGATGCCCTGGGAGGGGCTTCCACGCACAGCCTTCCCCCTCCAGCAGCCTTGGAAACTCCTTTGGATTTAGGAGGCAGCCCCAGGGAGTGGGAGGGGGTGGGTTTTCCTCTCCACCAACAAGGGGAGGGTGTCCTGCGATCTAAGCAAATGTGGGGGGGGGGGAAAAAAAGGGGAGGGAGAGGCAAATGGGGCAGAAGAGGGGGAGAGAGCTGGACAGAGAGAGGGAGAGAGAGGGGGGGAGAGAGAGAGAGAGAGAGAGAGAGAGAGAGAGAGAGAGAGAATATTCTATAGTCCATGTAGGGGAGGCAACATGGGCAAAACAAGCAAGAAAAGAGGAGAAAAGCATGAGCATCAATGGGCCTCATATTTACGTCTCAGAATTTCATGTTTCAAAGAGACTGACGCATGGATTGTCTCCCTCGCCATCAGAGGTTATTGCAAGTGACTATCGCTAGCTGTCACGCGGGTGATAGCGACCTCGGCCTCCCTACCTCTAAATGTTCCATCACGTGTGTGACAGGCAGTTACACTGCGTGTGCCCCTCCCCTGTGAGGAGAGGGAGAGGGCGTCATGGGACCAGCATCTCATGTGCGACACTTACTCATATTCCAAAGGGACAGGAGAAGGTTCCGGGCAGACGGAGGGCCCAGCAAAGAAAGCGACTTCCCTCAGCCGCGGGACAGATGCTCCTTGGAGCAGCGGTCCTCGGTCTGCCCTGGCAATGCTCTTCCTATTCATCCCGGACTGGCGTGCTGACAGCGCCAGGACCCATGTAAAAACCGTGATGTATGTCTCTGCAAACATTTAAAAAGCCAGAGGGAAACTTCGCATCACTGTGAGCACATCTGTATCTTGGGAGAACTGAGCAATGTTCTTTTTACTGGGGTTAGTCACTGGTTGAGTCTGATTTAGATGGATGCTATCTATACATCTATGTAATTTAGGCAATTACTTTGTCCCTCTTATCTGGATATCCATATAAAGTGGGAATAATCCTCTATAATAAAAGGGTAATATGCAAATTGACCGAACGGTGGAACAACTGGTCGCTATGATGTGCACTGACCACCAGTGCAGGCCCCTATTGCTCAATGGTGAATGGGGATCTGGAGGTGGGTGGCGGTGGGGGGCAGGGCCGGCTGCGGGCAGCCGGGGAAGATGGCCCTGATTGCAGGCCAGGCCTAGGGACCATACCTGTGTATGAATTTTGTGCGCTGGGCCTCTAGTTATATCATATTTAGGGCTGATGTAGTTAGTACATGGTAAATTAGTAGGTCCCATTAGTAAGCACTCATATGGGCCAGGTATGAGATGATGCAAGTTTCTTGTGGAGACGAATATCACTAATTGTCGCCCGGCAGGAGGAATGGGAAGCACCGTCGTGCGTTGGGACATCAGCACAGCAAATATTTTATTTATGTGAAAATTTTACTTGTGGAGCAGTGGCCTCTTTTTTTTACCAAGTTTTATTAGGGTGTGAGCAAGGGAAAGCCGTCTAACTAGTTGCCCAAAAGAGTCAATTAGCATTTTTGTGTAAGGAAGGTTTTGAGCTCTTCAATGGTCATCAACAATGACTCATCCTTTAATAGAAAAGTGACTGTGAATAATGACATCCTAAACGGAAAACCACATATTAACCCGCCGCTCACAGAGTCCCGGGGCAGTAGCCGTCGCCATGGACTCATTTACAACCCACTTTGCTCTGAGAGAGGCCATGATGGTCAGGGGCTAACCCCATGGGAGACTGAGCACACAGCCTTTCGTTTATCGTAACAGAGTGAATCACGCCTAAACTCAACGCACTGTGTGAGTCTTGGCTCAGAAGGGCATCTGACTGGCAGCCTGTACACTCTGTGCCATCTGCTGCTGGTGTGTACAGGGCCCATGGAATGCCCAGGTGAAGACAGACCCCTGGGGACACCGGCACTTGAGACAGGTTTTCCTGGGACCGTGGGGAGGTACCTGCTCATGTCGAGCTGGACTCAGAAAGCAGTGCCCACCCCGCAGGCAGGAAGTCCACACACTTTTATTAATAGACTAGAGGCCCAATGCATGAAGATTTGTGCAAGAATGGGCCTTCCTTCCCCTGGCTGCCGGCACCGCCTTCACTCCGGCTGGAGCCGCCTTTTCGCTCTGGCCCGGAGCCGCCTTTCTGCCTTCCCATGCTGCCCAGAGGCCCAGAGTGGCTGGGGTGGTGCAGAACGCCTGTGTCATCGCCCCACCCCTGGCCGCTTAGTGCCTGCATATGCAAATTAGCCCACCATCTTTGTTGGGTTAATTTGCATACTCACTCCTGATTGGCTGGTGGATGTTGTGAAGGTATGGTCAATTTACATCTTACTGTTTTATTAGTGTAGATGCAAAACTCAAATGTGTAAAGTTGCTTAACTGTCCAACAAATAATTTGTGTGGAATGTAATCATGGTAATGAAAAATTCCAAAGTTCAACTGAAAGCAAACAAATGGACCCTAGAATCCAAACTAATTTTGTTATTAAATTTAGGAGATACAACCATTTACCTAAGTTTCAGATCAATGCTAAAAATGATGGCCCACTTTGTGAAAAGTGTCCACCAGTTTTTGGGGAAAACTTGATATCTGAGCTTTAATTTTAGTTATATTAAGATTGAAATGCGAAAATGGGCCTATTAAATTATTAGAAAGCTGCAAGTTAATATTTTTACTATCTTGGCATCAGAAAGGCTTTCCGGTAAGATTGTCAAACATCAGTGATACCTTGAAATCCTTCTGTTGTCAAAATTCAATTTAGCCGGAAATATTGTCCTTATTTTTAAAAAAATATATTTTATTGATTTTTGTACAGAGAGGCAGGGAGAGGGACAGAGAGTTAGAAACATCGATGGAAGAGAAACATCGATCAGCTGCCTCCTGCACACCCCTACTGGGGATGTGCCTGCAACCAAGGTACATGCCCTTGACCAGAATTGAACCTGGGACCTTTCAGTCCACAGGCCGACGCTCCATCCACTGAGCCACACCGGTCAGGGCAGTATTGCCCTTATTTACTTTCCCCGCCCCTGAGCCCTTTGCCAGTCCCAGAGCCGGTGGGATGATTGTGTAAACACAGCCAGGCGAAAGGTCCCAGCTGGAGGAACTGAGGGACTGCAGGCCTCGCTGCCTGCTACCAGGACCTTCGGTGAGGTTTAGTTCCTGGCTCCCACCTTCACGGAGCGCAGGGGCGGTCCCAGGTGCAGAACCCGAGAGCTTGGAGGGGCCTGGGGAGCCTTACTGTCTCAGCTGCTCATCTTGCTGACCTAGAGGGCAGACTTGGGAGCGGGCGGTGATTCCCCTGCGCCCCACACGCGCCATGAGGGTAGAGGAGGTGAGACGGGGGTCCCCTTCCCTGGGCCTCATTCCTGAGCCCCGTTCACTACGTTAAACTGAAACCGCACCGAGCCAAACTGCGGCAATGGCGAAGGCAGCCCTGCCGGCAGGTCTTCGTCCCCCATCGCCTTTCCGCCTCTTTCTTGCTGAGGTTGGTCGCACACAAGTCCGCCTTAAAGCTGACGTCTCAGAAATGCAGTTTTTAAATCTCTACATGGGCAACTGACTTCTCACCAAAAATAGATATGTTCTTAATTTTTCATATTTTAAGAACTACACATTGATTTTTCATATTTTAAGAAGTACATCTTACCAATACCCTGAAAGGCAGAGATCAATCTACGACAATCAAGCAGTGTAAAGCTGGGTCTTTTCATTTGAAGCCACTTCCCATGTTTCTCTTTCAAACTGGTCACTATCCATCGGAATCTGCAAGCTGGAAAGACCCTTTAGAAGTGCTGGGTGACCCTCCGAATGTCCGCACGCGAAGGCCGAAGGCCAGGGCAGCGAGGGAGCCGGGCCCTGGCTCTGCCCTCATTCAGGAGAGGGAGCCCCACATCCCGCTGGGCTGGCAGGGCAAAGAGGAGAGCCCGGCTGTCAGAGGGGAGCGCTGGAGGGTCCCCTCGCCCCCCGAGCTGAGCCGGAGTCAGAGGGGCTGTGATGGACAGAGGCAGCAGCCACAGGAGAGGGCAGGACGAGGATGCAGTCCCCAGGGTTCGAGGGCGGAGAATCAGCACCGAGGCTGTTTGGGTCAGAGGGAATGATTTGGGGATTTACAAATCAGAAACGACGTCGCTCGGCTCTGCATGTAAGAGGCTCTGGCTGAGCAGCCGCTGACACGCTCAGGACCCGGTGACAGCGCTGAGGGCGGTGCAGATGGAGCTGCTGAACTCGGGGGCCTGGGAACACAGGCCAGGGGCGCGCTTTGCTTCTGTGGGAAAGGGAGCGCGAGGCATGATCATGTGGCACAGGTAACGTCTCCGCGGGCCTGGCTGCAGCAAAGTGAGACACACACAGGCCGCCTCCCCCGGCACCGGCACCTTTCTGGAGGCGCCCATTTCCCTGAGGCTTGTCCGAAGGCCCAGGATGAAATGACGCTGCTTCGCCAAGGAGTTCTAAACATATCCCTCAGCGACTTCCGAATTCAGAAGCGCTCACCCCACTTCCCTGCTCCCTCATTATGACACCCTCTAATTTCAATTGTGGGAAAGTTCGCAGCCAGTAATGGAGATATAGCAGTGACTGTGCGGATCAGAAACCCGAGAACCCTTCAGAAGAAAGGAATTTAGCCTTAGGAGCTTATGAATGAAACGTCATTCCGTTTCTATAGATGGATGGAAGCATGCACATACGGTTCTAGTTACACAATTAGCCACAGACGTTACATATGTGTGTACAGACATAGCTCTGCGTGTGATACTTATGGCCGATATTGCCAGGTTACTAACATTACTAAGGCTGATGGGACTTAGTGAAGCTGACGTAACCCCCTAGTCCTCTGGCCAACGGAGCAAGCACAGCGGTCTTCACCCAGCCCCAGGTCCCCAGGAGATGACGGGAGGTTTGAGAGAGGTCTGTGCGGCCTTCCTTAGGAGTGTTTTGTTCGGTTGACTGTTGAAGTTTTCCTGTAGTCAGAAGCTATTTGAAGCTGCTGTATGGAACTCTGTGAGCTCTTCCTCACTGTGATTCATGTGTTCCTATTGTCCCTGACTCCACCGGGAGTCCAGCACATCACGTTCCTCGGGTCATGAATATTTTGTGTGACATAGGCGCTCCCTGAGAGCAGGGCCACCCAAGGATTTGAAGGGGGTCAGCACGCGTGGTGGGTGTGTCATCGCGGGGCCTGTAGAACTTCAAACATGTCACATCGGCATCTGCAAGTCTTTCATCTTTGCCAGCTGATGTTGGGATTGGAGATGCTTTCATTGAACTTGCCCTCTTGGCTTACCACTTGCTGCCGCTTCTAACAATCTCTGGCTATTGCCAAGCATTTCTACGAGGTCAGTAGAGATCTTTAAGTGAAAACCAATCTGGTTAGCAGGTGTCAGTGACGAGCGGGCGTCACTGTGACATATGTGTGTGGCGTTTCTGTGAAAACCATAGGCAGGTGTGTCTTCACAGGCTACATTTTAGTGGGGCATTGGTAGGAGGGGGGCAGGCACAAGGTTGACACCACGCTAACCTGCGAGCCAACAAGACTTTGTTCTTGCGCCCTGACTGGTGTGGCTCAGTGGACAGAGCGTCGGCCTGCGGACTGAAGGGTCCCAGGTTCGATTCTGGTCAAGGGCATGTACCTTAGTTGTGGTCACATCCCCAGTGGGGAGTGTGCAGGAGGCAGCTGATCCATGTTTCTCTCTCATCGATGTTTCTAACTCTCTATCCCTCTCCCTTCTTCTCTGTAAAAAAATCAATAAAATATATTTAAAAAAAAAAAGACTTTGTTCTTGGAACCTCATTCCCTAAGAACGAGGATAGTGAGGGGCTCGGCCATGGAAGATGATCCTGTTGCTCCAGGTCTCAGCACTGGGCAGGGGCGGGGGCATGAGTGTTCGGGAGGAAGGCTGTCCGGGGAGGAAGGGTGACGTGGTCCAATGACCGGAAGGAGGAAATGAACTGATGGGGGGGGATTAGCGGGGGTGAAAGGTGAAGACCTGGTCAAAGAGGCCACACCGTGTCAGCGATGAGGCTACACTTTCCTTAAACACAGAGGGCTGTTAACGCGAGATTTGCCCACTGCTCACAGAGACTTCGGGATGATAGGCGTGTTTCATGTGCGTCTTTTCAGACTCGAATGAATGGTGAGAATGTGAATCAGGTGTAATCTGGTTTCCCTTGCTGTGTGTTTGCACAGGGCTTGGGCCTGTAGAACTTCAGACATGTCACATCGGCGTCTGCAAGTCTTTCATCTTCGCTAGTTTATGTTGGGATTTGAGATGCTTTCATTGAACTTGCCTCTTGACTTATCACTTGCTGCCGCTTCTAACAATCTCTGGCGATTGCCAAGCATTTCTATGAGGTCAGTAGAGATCTTTAAGCGAAAACCAATCACATTAAGAAAGCTGGCATGAAAAGCAATCTCCGCAGTCAAATATTTTGTGGTCAAAAATATTTTAATTACTTTGTAAATTTTTACAACTTCTCGCATTTTGATAATTTCTTATATGTCATTACAAACTGTCTAGTATATGTTACAAGTGGGACCAGAATCTGGTCACATTAAAGAGATGTGCATTTTTACATCAACAAACACTCTGCACTATATTTGGAATCTGGATTTTTGCAAGCTATCTTGAAAAATAAAAATAAAATCCTTGTCAGTCTCAGGCTTTAGGTTCAAAGTCGGAATTTACTCTGTGTGTTTTCCCAACTTGCTGGGAAATGCCACTAGGAATAGAAACAACATGACGTGTGACTGGTTTATTTTTCTGCATAGCTCTAGAGATTTCATGTGCCATTGCAGCTGAAAATGCGACAGAATGATCTTTCTACCCTTTTGGTGATTGGGAGGAACGAGGAAAACAAATGCCAATGGTTGCTTCTGGCTACCGGAAAATGTGTTGATGAGTTCATGTTGGTCACCGAGATGTGTTGCCCATATTAATGAAAGACTGGATGTGTCCCATGGTCTTGCTTCCACTCTCCCCAGAAAAAGACCCGTCTCTATGGCACCAGAAACAGGCTGACCCCAAGAAGAGAGGGTACAAAGCAAACATTGTAGTGTTAGTGAGAATAAGAGAGACACCGAGAACAAGCTACAAAACAGACTCATTTGTTTAAGGAGCCCCGTTGGCTGAAGTGATTACACAATTAAATAAAAATCAACCGAAACGTGAAGCACAGAAAAGAAATACAGCAAATAAGGATACAGTTAAGCCTTCTTGCAGCTGCCATGGCGAAGCACAACAATTAGGCTAGGCAGTGGTCGGCAAACTCATTAGTCAACAGAGCCAAATATCAACAGTACAATGATTGCCATTTCTTTGGAGAGCCAAATTTTTTAAACTTAAACTTCTTCTAACGCCACTTCTTCAAAATAGACTCGCCCAGGCCGTGGTATTTTGTGGAAGAGACACACTCAAGAGGCCAAAGAGCCGCATGTGGCTCGCAAGCCATGGTTTGCCGACCACTGGGCTAAACTAAAAGTGCAAGCGCAGGCTGTGCAGTAAGAGGAAACCAGAACCGTGAAGGAACGTGTTGCTTAAACTCAGCCAATGGGTGTAAGGACGGCCCAGCGGCTCCAAAATCGAGGGAGAGTCCATGCAAGACAAACCCCATGCCTTCCAGAATGTCTCCTGTGTAAGAAATCCTTCTTATGTGGTAGGAAGGCAACACCTCTTTCAGGAGAGGTTTAAGCCGAATACATGACTTCAAATGTCCAAAACATGATAAAAACACACACAACACATGCCATCGTACATGTGTCCAAACTCGCAGGACATACAACACCAAGGGAGAACCCTCAGGTAAACCACAGGTTCGGGCAGTCCTGCTGTGTCGGTCTAGGTTCAGGGGTTCTAACAGTGAACCGCCCTGAGGGGGATGCTGATGCTGGGGAGGCTATGCAGGCGGGACGGGGTACATGGGAAATCCTTGTTCCTTGTCTTCAATTTTGCTTTGAAACTAACTGTTCTATTATTTACTTGTTAATCCTCACCCAAGGACATTTTTCCACTGATTTTTAGGGAGAGTGAAAGAGAGAGGGGGAAAGACAGAGAGAAACATCGACGTGAGAGAAACACATGGACTGGTTTCCTCCTGCCCAGGCTGGGGAGGAACCTGCAACTGAGATATGTGCCCTTGACAGGAATCGAACCCAGGACCCTTTGGTCTGAAGACCAAGGCTCTATCCACTGAGCCAAACCTGCTAGGGCTGTACTTAACTGTTCTAAAAAATAGTCTGTAAAAAAAGTGAAAGGAATTATTCATTTTCTTCCTCTGAATGTTTGAAGGAGATTTTGATGTGTATTTGGTGGGATTTTTGAATAAGGGGAAATGGAAAGTTAGGGATATGATTCCAGGCATTCTTACTCCGTGTCCTTGTTCATGATGAGAAATGCTATTCAGACCTTCCCCGTTCTAAAAGCAACAAAACCTATTCTCTCCATTCCCTGGATCACCTAACCAGTGGTCGGCAAACTCATTAGTCCACAGAGCCAAATATCAACAGTACAACGATTGAAATTTCTTTTAGAGAGCCAAAAACCGACTTCTGCGCATGGGCCACGAAGTTTCAATCGCACTGTACGTGCACGCCCGCACGTGGTATTTTGTGGAAGAGCCACACTCAAGGGGCCAAAGAGCCGCATGTGGCTCGCGAGCCGCAGTTTGCTGACCACCGACCTAACCAAAAGGACATAGTTCTTCTCTTAAACAGTTATAAACAAAAAAAAGTGGCTTAACCATAATTATACAAACTCAAGTCACTGCTACCCAGTTAGAAACAAACATTTCAGAGCAAGGTCTTAATCCATCTTACATATGAATTTGCTGTGATTCACAATCAGGGCAATGCAAATCCAAACCACAGTGAGATACAACATCCACCCACCAGACTGGGAAACATTTTAAAAGTTTAACAATAATTCAATATATCGGAGAGGATGCTGTGCCATGGAAACCTCATACACTGTGGCTGGGAGTACAAACTGGCCTGAGAACGTGGGATGTCTCAGATCCTGAAATCCCACGGGCAAGTATATTCTTGAAAGACCCCCAGACCCTGGAGATACGGTATATATAGTTCCGCTGTGTCATAGCAACGTGGTGGGAGCAATCCGAGTGGTGTTTCAGCATCTCTCAGCAGGAGAAAGGATACACGCCCTGGGCTACATCCTACCATGGTACTCTGTGATCCCACTTCTTGGAATAGACCCGGGAATCCAGAAACCCCCCCGCAGAAAGGACATATGCACCCCTATGTTCATAGCAGCTCAATTCACCATAGCTAAGATCTGGAAACAGCCCAAGTGCCCATCAGCAGATGAGTGGATTAGAAAACTGTGGTTCATCTACACAATGGAATACTACGCTGCGGTAAAAAAGGAAGGAATTCTTACCATTTGCAACAACATGGGTGGACCTGGAGAGCATTATGCTGAACAAAGTAAGCCAGCCAGAGAAAGATAAATATCACATGATCTCACTCATTTGTGGGATCTAATGAACCAAATAAACTAATGAACACAAATAGAGCCAGAGACATGGAGACATCGATCAGACCATCAAGCCTCAGAGGGAAGGCAGGGGAGGGTGGAGGGGGGAAGAGATCAACCAAAGAACTCAGGTGCATATGTGTGTAGCCCATAGACACAGATGGAGGTGGTGAGGGCTTGTGGGGAGCGGGATTGGAGAGGGCTTATGTAAATCTTTCAACAATAAAGATTTATTTAAAACAACAACAACAACAACAGTGCAAACAAAGAACCACAGCCCCGCACGTTAACAGGGACCCCTCCAAGCGGAGGGCGGAGTGAGAGAAGCAAGTCTCTGAAGACCGTTCAGGATGATCCCACTTCCTCAGCCGTGAACGTGAACACAGCAAAACCCAATTGCTTGGAGCTCACCTATGGGCGGTGAAGCTTAAAGGAAAGCAGGGCTGCTTCGCGCAAGTTCAGGATGAGACTTTATCTCTGGGACGTCCCTGTGGCAACCGGGAAGGGCCTGGTGGACCTGCTGGGTCTGGGACAAGGCATTCATGTGCGGAAGTCATATGTTCATGTGCAACCTCTCTGTCTGAGATTTAAAGCCTTTTATTTTTTTGTAGAGCAGTATGAAGAGTATGATCCCTTACTCTGGAAAGATCTATGTGTTGTGGGTTGATGGATCAACATATCAAAATGCGATGTGCTCGGGGTAGGTCAGCGTGGTTGGGTGGGGGATGGAGCTGCCTGACTCAGCACCAGTCCGGGTTGAACGTTTCCTTCCTTTTGTCAGAATGTTGCCAACATCAGGCCTCTCTTAAGGTCTCACAGTGAGGCCGGCAGGTGTGGCTCAGTGGTTGAGCGTCGACCTAGGAACCAGGAGGCCACGGTTT
Source organism: Ia io (assembly GCA_025583905.1). Taxonomy (NCBI): domain Eukaryota; kingdom Metazoa; phylum Chordata; class Mammalia; order Chiroptera; family Vespertilionidae; genus Ia; species Ia io. Next base: position 1,663,787 of record JAJQQW010000014.1, read on the forward strand.
GATTCCCGGTCAGGGCACAGGCCCGGATTGCGGGCTCGATCCCCAGTGTGGGGCGTGCAGGAGGCAGCCGGTCCATGATTCTCTCTCATCCTTGATGTTTCTATCTCCCTCTCTCCCTTTCCCTTCCTCTCTGAAATCAATAAAAAATATATTTTAAAAGCAATCTCACAGTTAAATCACAGTCATAGGCACAATACAAACCCTCACATTTTGCCAGTATGATTCAGGTGTGTGAATTCTATTGGGCTTTAGGTTGCTTTCCTATTTATACAGAGGAAATTGTGGAACACTAATAACGGATACCCAGGAAACAAGGTGTGTGTGTGCGTGTGCGTGTGTGCGTGCGTGTGTGCGTTGTGTGTGTTCCAGTGAAAGAGGAAAGAGCCGGTCAAGCTGTGTTCCGCGTTTTGAGCAAGGTCCTAAGACGTAAGTCAGGATGACCCAGACGTGGAACGTGCGCTCCCAAGTCATAAAACTAAGGATTGTCAAAGCGGGCATTAGAGGAGGCGGCGATATAGGTCTTGCTACTGATGTGCAGTTCAGTGTGGAGCTGTGTGCATTATTTCAGTATGTAAGCGTGGGCCTTGTTCACTCTTCCATTTTGTTATAAATTTGAACCTCATCATGCTATTATGTTTTATTCTGACAACATCCAGAGTTCAGTAGAGACAGCTTCTCAGGGCCCTGGCCCGTTTGGCTCAGTGGGTAGAGCATGGGCCCGGGGACTGAAGGGTCCTGGGTTCGATTCCGGTCAAGGACACACCCCAGTTACAGGCTCCTCCCCAACCCAGGCTCTGGTCGGGGCGAGTGCCGGAGGCAGCCAATCGATGTGTTTCTCTCACGTCGATGTCTCTCTCTGTCTTTCCCTCTCCCTCCCACTCTCTCTAAAAATCCCTGGGAAATATCCCTGGGTGAGGATTAAAAAAAGAAAAGAAGAAGACAGCGAGCCTCTGGGGGCCCACCGGGGTCATGGAGGCATCGCCCCCCTCTGCCTGCTGAGCTCCCAGAAGGTTCCGCGGGTCTGAAATGAGCAGAGAGGGTGCATTCTACCCAACGGCCCTGCTCCTGTAAGTGCGGGCGATCACGCAGCCCAGTGTCGGCTGTCCAAGGTTGGCCGTGTGATGAACAGTGAGGACAAGGAGGCACGATGAACTTAGAAAGCCCCGTGGTTAATCTATCCAGATAAACACCCCTGCATCGTACATCAGTAACGTGATCTGATGCTGGGGATCGATGTTTATTACAACTTAATGCCACAGAATTAGTCACAGTGGAGTGGATGCACTGCGGTCGCGCTCCGGATAGAAAAGCGTAAACCTTGTATTTACAGAGTTTTCCCTCGGGGATCGTAGCACGCTGGCAGGCAGGTCTGGGAGAAAAACAGACGCGGGGTGTAGGACAATCCCCGAAGTCTAAACAACCTCGAGTAATTAGGGGCGGAGTATTGTCCGAGGGTTAACAATCTGACTCACTGTAAGCACCTGCTCCTTCCAGACCTCCCTCACGGTGAGACTTAACGAGCCCTCTGAGCACCCTCGGACGGGGGCCCCCATCTCTGAGTGCAGAGCATAGTTAGCCCACTCGGGGGGTTCGCTTCAGGGACGGCGCTGTTACACGTGGTGAACACGCCTGTTCGTGGTGCGTGTGGCACAGAGCAGAGACCGCTGAGCACTCAGGCCTGGACGCACAGACCTGCGTGCATTGCGGCGGCGACAGGCGAGGGCTCGGGGAACAAACGTGGCCTCAGAAGTCATCTGAAAGGCTGCACGATTAAAGGGTTTTGGAGGGATGTTTGCATTTTACAAAAACGCAGATCTGAACTCTGCTAAGTTGTATATGTTTATTTTCTTCTTTTAAAAATATATTTTATTGATTTTTTACAAAGAGGAAGGGAGAGGGATAGAGAGTCAGAAACATCGATGAGAGGAACATTGATCAGCTGCCTCCTGCACACCTCCTACTGGGGATGTGTCCGCAACCAAGGTACATGCCCTTGACCGGAATCAAACCCGGGACCCTTCAGTGTGCAGGCCAATGCTCTATCCACTGAGCCAAACGGGTCAGGGCTATATGTTTATTTTCAAGAAAGTAGTCTGGAACCTGGTTCATTAAATATGCACACATATTACTTTTATGATCAAAAGACTGGGTAAGTCTTGCCAAATAATTTTTGAGCTGACAGCATGGAACACAGGACAGGTAATCCTTTGGGAAAATGTCTAATCAAGGAAGCTAACGATCGCGAAGAACTCGGTCGATGAAAATGTGAATGAAGCGTGGGAACATCACGGGATGGCTCTCAGGCCTGTCGGCTGGTTTTAGATGGTCAAGCTTGCTCACACCTCATTTGAAGACCTTTCTGTTCAAATGAATGAAACCAAACATCCTTCAAAGCCTTATTCGTAAGAATATCACTTCACTAACCACATATTTTGTCCTAAAATTGAACAATTTCTGATACACAGCCTGGCATGAGCCTCTGATTTAGGTACAGAGCTTTGTCAAGGGTAACTGTTTGATGCTGGGCACACCGTGCGTTTCTCTGAGCTTCGTGTGTAAAAGAATGAAGCACAAGGAATTTCTGTGTGATACGCCTTTTTCAATGGTTAGAATGAAGAGGCCTTTAAGTGCTCCAGTTTTAAAGAAGTCACAATTGACGACCGCATTTCTATTAGGTTCTGGAATATATTACACGACGGCAAGAGCGTGGCCACCCTCAAAACATTCGTTACACACCAGCTTGTTCCCTCTCCGGCCTTAGGAAGAGCTTGTATTCCGGCTGCTGATGGTGCAGAGAAACAACTCACAGCTTCATCTCTGTTCACAAAAGGTGGATGAGGGGCACTGACACGTGTGGAACACCTACTACGCGCCGAGTGCTGAGCTGAGTGTTTCCCACGTTGTTGTTGGGTGTCTTCCTTACAAAGACCCGGGTTTCAATACCACGTTATGGATGAGAAGGGGGACCTGCAAGGGGTGCAGGTGGGTCTACCTGTAGAGGACCTGCCTCCTACGCCCGTTACATCGTTGTCTGCAAGAGCTTACATTTCAGCGGTGGGTTTTCCTTTCTTTCTTTTCCTCCTTTCTTCCTTTTTTGCCATTGATAAGAAAGAGGTGGGAAACACAAACATAATAATAATTTCCTGCAGAGGGATCGGGACGAGCCAGGAAACCAGCATGCTTTACTTGGCCGTTGTTTCAGACAATGGGGCGTTCTGTGCTTTAACCGGAGGCTCTGGGAGCAGCACATTCCCGCCGGGGGTGGTAGGCGGCGATGGGAAGAGGAAGCCCTCGGCGGGGCTGTGTGCCTGGGGCCGTTACCGAGGGTCCCTGCACCTCAGTGCTCAGGGCCGGAGTTTGTATCTGCAGACAGAGCGGAGGAGAGCTTGGGGCTTTGGGGGCGTTAAATGAGATGAGAGCTGAGGAGTCAGTAATGCACAGGGCACATGGCAACCCCTCAAAACAAAGTCACGTCACCATCGCATGCCGCCTTGAGAGGAGGATCTCTTGTCCTGGCCGGTTTGGTTCAGTGGTTAGAGCGTCAGCCTGCAGACCGACGGCTGTGGGTTCGATTCCCGGTCAAGGGCACGACTGGTACTTGGGTTGCAGGTTCCCCAGCCCAGGTCGAGGTGCATGTGGGAGGCAACCAGTCGATGGGTCTCTCTCACATCAATGTATCTCTCCCCCGTTCCTTTCCACTCTCTCTAGAAACCAATGGGAAAACTATCCTCGGTGAGGATTAAAAAGGAAGAAAAAGAAAAAAAACAAGAGGAGGGGCCTCTCGTTTGTGGGCACAGTGTGGGAAGGTAAGACAGGATGTCCCCAACACGTGTACAGACGTTTTCCTGAGAGCTCAGCTGATGTTTCTTTTCCGATTTAACCCATTGGAATTGATAAGTATTCCAGTGTGTCTACATTACTTTGGGACACCCGGTATTTACCCAGATCACCCTGACAAGGCCCGAGCTAGTCTAGTAAGTTAACGGGGAGTTTAAAGGAATGGTGTTTAACACATTTAAAAGGTAGCAGCGTCCTGAATGCTAAGGTGTGCCCCGTGCCAGGCCTCACTTAAAGAACTCCGCCTGTTTCTATAGCACAAATGCATAGGGTTTCTTTTTCGCCTTCGCTAATCACGTATATTGGCTTGTTTTTAAAGAAGGTGTAAACCCAAAACGCCTCATTGAAGGTAATTTTTAAAGGAGACCTATGCAGATTGACTCATAAAACATTTACTCGTTCTGATATGAGGTTTCCATGATCTAAGTCAAAACAAATCTCTTCATTTGCCTCCCGTTTGAAAGTAACTACAGAATTAACCCCCCCCCCCAAAAAAAAATCACAGTTTGTACTGGCGACATTCTTTTCCCGGTTTTCATGCTCCTTGCTTTCTGTTCTGAGGTCACGTCTTTTTCTCCAGCACTTAACGCCCCGATTTCCCTGCACGTCACCGGGGAGGGCGGCCACGGATGCTCATGCCCACATGTCTGCGTCCTGATGGATCGCAGATGAGTGTGGGACATTCTGTGTGTAAAACGTATGAACTCAGGACGTGGCCGGAGACAGTGGAGCTGGGTGTTGATGGATAAGCTAACCCTGTGAGCCTGGGGCTGTGCTCACCATCCCCCCCGCCGCCCCCGTGTGCCCGACCCCTCGGGCCAGGGCTGCTCCATCAGCCACGTGGCTGCCGTCTAACGGCGTCGCTGCTGCTTCCCGCACCACGGACGCGCTCGGAGCTCTGGCTTCGTGAGAAACACAGTCGAGCTCAGGGCAACCTACACCTAGTAGAGAAGTAACTATAGGTTTATGTAGAAGTCTATGCCATGCTAACTTTTTAAATTAAGAAATGCGTTCCAGCCCTAGCCGGTTTGGCTCAGTGGACAGAGCGTCAGCCTGGGGACTGCGGGTCCCGGGTTCGAATCTGGTCAGGTGCATGTCCCTGGGTTGCAGGCTCAATCCCTGGCCCCGGTCCCGGTGCGTGCAGGAGGCGGCCAACTGATATGTCTCTCACATTGATGCCTCTCTCTCTCTGTCTCTCCCGCTCCCTTCCACTCTCTCTAGAAATCAATGGAAAAATACCCTCGGGTGAGGATGAGCAAAAAAAGCAAAACAAAGAAATGTGTCCCATCCACCAACTTCCCTGAATGCGGAGCGGTGGACTCAATGCCATCGGCGACTTAGTTACTTATGAAGGTTTGTGTTGGGTCGAGCTGAGCTGAGATTTCTGTTCGTTGGATGGCAGCCAGGGAAAGGAAATCACACATCTGCTGTAAACCATGAAGGAAGAAGCAGAGGCACTTTATTTTACTTTAAAAATAAACGCACTCTTGTGCCCACTTTTGAGAACGGCAATGATGGGTGAGCTCCTTCTGCATGACACTGTCTCTCTCAAATAGGAAAAACGACTTAGGGACACAGGGAGAAATACGCTCTATGAAAATATCTGCAACTTGTCATCTGATCATATGAGTAGGACCTTAATGCACGTGGGCCTTAACTCCGGTCACAGCAAGAGACTCTATTTTACTTTTTAACGATAAAAAGTAAGACTTCTATTGTGTTTTTATTGATTTTTAGAGAGAGAGAGAGGAAGGGAGAGGGAGAGAGAAACATTGATGAGAGAGAAACATCATGGATCGGCTGCCTCCTGCACGCCCCCTACTGGAGATGGAGCCTGCAACCTGGGCATGTGCCCTGACCTGGAGTCCAACCAGTGACCTCCTGGTTCCTGGACTGATGCCCAACCACTGAGCCATGCTGGCTGGGCTATTGTGTTTTTAAAAATTGAAGTAATTTATTTTCTTATAAAATAACGTTAGCTTAAAAAATTAATCTGGTGTTGAGATTTCTCAAATATGGGAAGAGGCAGGGATTTGTTGATCTAATCTGATTTAATGAACAGCATTATAATCCTAATTAGACATAAAAGATAACATAGATTTATTGAGGACGTTTCTGTTTAAATTGGAATTGCAATAGAATGTATACGAATGTTTTCCATTATTTAATCGGATTTTGTAGACTTAATTGTCACCTGTCTATTCATAGGTTCTTTTTACTACATCACGTGAACTATTTATATTCCACATTTTACAATGAAATGTAGTATATTTCTTCAGTTTTTTTTTTAAACTAAGGCTATATATCTTCAAGATCATAGAACCACTTATACGTCGATAAACTAAAATTAAGGGGTGACAGTGACCCGGAACATGGAGTTGCGTAGCTGCTGTTGGTGAAGGAGTTTGGGCAGGATGGCTGTGTATGTGAATACATAGAAACATGATTGAGAGGGCTGGTTCGTGTGCAGACCAGATCTTGCAATTCTGGTAAATATTTATTTCCCACCTAACTGCATCAGGGCATTTCCTGACCTTCCATGCGAGGGTTTCTTGATTCGTGTCGGGGCGGCGTGGTGGACGTCTGGTGGGGGAGCGAGCTTCCCCGCGAGTATAAGCACGTATCCTTCACACGGGACTGCAGACCAGACCTAGTACGCGTTTGAAGCAGCCGGGCACTGGTTTTCTTTCTTTCTTTTTAAAAAATTATATTTTTATTGATTTCAGAGAGGAAGGGAGAGGGAGAGAGAGAAACATCAATGACGAGAGAGAATCATTGATCAGCTGCCTCCTGCACGCCCCCTACTGGGGATCCAGCCTGCAACCTGGGCATGTGCCCTTGACGGGGAATGGAACCTGGGACCTTTCAGTCCACAGGCCGGCGCTCAACCACTGAGCCACACCGGCCAGGGCTGATTTTCCATTTTACGTGCGTTCTCTGACAGTCTGAGTGAGTCCAGAAAAAAGAGGTGCTACAAACGCGAGCCTGTCCTTGACCACCATCGCCACGCCGCAGCTCAGCTTATGGGTTAAAAGCGTCTGAGCCCTGGCCGAAGATGAGGAGCGACGCCAGAGACCTCCAACACCATTCTCTGAAGGTATTCGCTTTCTGAAATGTCGGCACCACCATCATTCTCTTTCCAAAACCAGTTAGCTTTTCGAGCTGCGTTCGAAGGCACAGAGTATGACATACGGTTTGCTTAGTGAACCCACATCTTGGTCATTTAAGAATTACTTTGCTAATTTTTCTACAAAGTTCTAAGACAGTCCTTCACAATGAAGCTGCTGTCGAATGTTAACCACGTGGGTGACGATGGAAGGGGTTACTGTTATAATGGTTCCAGATGATCTGTTAGAAATACAGGACATAGGGGCTGCCTGAGGGTCTCATGTATTTTTACGGGTTTATCAAAGGGTTTTCCGCATTAACATAAAGCATAGAAGGTAATCTTTTTTGTCTTAATATTATTTTGAATTTTTTACTGAAATTCAAATTTCTGTTATGCATGAAAAAATAATGATAAAAACACTTAAAGGGGAATGTAAAGGGTCTCATATACCTGCTAGGGTGTTGACTCCCTTTAAACCTCACTGTATTCTGGGCATCACCAGTGAGGAAAATACATTCTTGAACACGAGTTTAAAATGACAGACCCACTTTTAATTTCTTTTATTTTACTGTTCTGTTTTTTCAAAGTCAGTGGCTTTGACATATGGTAAACATTTACATGTTTTAACTAATAAAAATAACATTTTTGCATGTGCTAGATGTACTTTAAAAAGTATATCTTTTTAAAAGTATATCTTTGCAATAACCAAAGTATATTTCTTGAAGATGACTGAATGTTGCAGGTAAAACACCATTTAGCTTACGTTTCTCATGCAAAGTGTCAATTCTATGTTTATTTTACAGCTATATAGACTCTGTGAACTGGTTTTCTGATGTTACAGGCTAGGAAAATACCTATTTTTTTTAATCTAGAAAAATAAGTTAATTCTTTTTTGGTTGAAAGCATACACTGATGCTCTGATATTCTCTATCATTAAAAAAAAAAGCAAACACCAGCATAGAATAACATGAATTTTCATTTCAAACTTTCTAACACTTGAAATGTTTATTTCTAACATTATTTTCTCAAAATAGTCTTTGCCTTTCGGCTCTCAATATTCATTGCCTAGTGTTTTACAACAGTATTTTTTAAAAATAAAGATGATAAAATCCATACTATTAATACAGCTACAAAAATTTAATTAAATTATGCAGGGAAATTATGGGATTTGGGTTAGCAATTTAAAAAAAAATATTAGAAAAGTTTGGGGAGTTCCAAACTTGATATTAATATAATACCTCTTTCTAAGATAATAATCTAAACAAAAATAATGCTATTTTAACTTTTGTTACTAAGCCATGGCATTGGGTTAGGCATTTAATGTGTTTTTCCATTTCCTCTTCTAATTATCAAATGGCTATTTACAAGGTCACGGTCCAAAAACACTTTTTTCCATTCTGCCCCCGTGTCAGGGAGCTCAGCACAATTAATAATAGAAATCGGGCAGGAAGCCAGCTGCAATGTTTTTAAAGAGTCACCAACGTTAGGCTACCTGGAAGTTGACATTATTTGGAGAAATTTGGGGGAAAGTAGGTGTAAAATTACCAGGGAGACACTCAGTCTGAGGAACGAGTCCACTGAGCTGCAGGCCGCCGTCCCTGTGCCGGTTCCGAGGGAGCTCGGCCAGGACTGCCCACGGAAGGCCTTTGCAGAGTGTCGTGCATTCAGGTAAGAAATGTCAATGCTGTCAGCCAATACCTGATCCAACCCAGTCTGAGGCCATTCTTAGCCAGGAGCTCGGGCACCCCTGTCCCAGCAGCTCCCTGAGCTCTGCACCCCTGTCCCAGCAGCTCCCCGGGCTCGGGCACCCCTGTCCCAGCAGCTCCCCGAGCTCTGCACCCCTGTCCCAGCAGCTCCCTGAGCTCTGCACCCCTGTCCCAGCAGCCCCCCGGGCTCGGGCACCCCTGTCCCAGCAGCTCCCCGGGCTTGGGCACCCCTGTCCCAGCAGCTCCCCGGGCTCTGTACCCCTGTCCCAGCAGCTCCCAGAGCTGCGGCACCCCTGTCCCAGCAGCTCCCTGAGCTCTGCACCCCCTGTCCCAGCAGCTCCCTGAGCTCTGCACCCCTGTCCCAGCAGCTCCCCGGGCTCTGCACCCCTGTCCCAGCAAGCTCCCTGAGCTCTGCACCCCTGTCCCAGCAGCTCCCTGACCTTGGGTACCCCTGTCCCAGCAGCTCCCAGGGCTCGGGCACCCCTGTCCCAGCAGCTCCCCGGGCTCTGCACCCCTGTCCCAGCAGCTCCCAGAGCTGCGGCACCCCTGTCCCAGCAGCTCCCTGAGCTCTACACCCCTGTCCCAGCAGCTCCCCGAGCTCTGCACCCCTGTCCCAGCAGCTCCCTGAGCTGGGGTACCCCTGTCCCAGCAGCTCCCCGGGCTCGGGCACCCCTGTCCCAGCAGCTCCCCGGGCTCTGCACCCCTGTCCCAGCAGCTCCCCGGGCTCTGCACCCCTGTCCCAGCAGCTCCCCGGGCTCGGGCACCCCTGTCCCAGCAGCTCCCCGGGCTCTGCACCCCTGTCCCAGCAGCTCCCCGGGCTCGGGCACCCCTGTCCCAGCAGCTCCCCGGGCTCTGCACCCCTGTCCCAGCAGCTCCCCGGGCTCGGGCACCCCTGTCCCAGCAGCTCCCCGAGCTCTGCACCCCTGTTCCAGCAGCTCCCTGAGCTGGGGCACCCCTGTCCCAGCAGCTCCCCGTGCTCTGCACCCCTGTCCCAGCAGCTCCCCGACCTTGGGCACCCCTGTCCCAGCAGCTCCCCGGGCTCGGGCACCCCTGTCCCAGCAGCTCCCCAGGCTCTGCACCCCTGTCCCAGCAGCTCCCCAGGCTCGGGCACCCCTGTCCCAGCAGCTCCCCGGCGGCCCTGGTGTCAGGTCAGGACAGCCTGAGGCACCAGCAGGGGCTTCATCCCTGTTCCCTGCGTCCTGTCCTGGGAACCCTTCCTTTAGGGCACCGGCTCTGCTTTTTATTTTATTTTTAATGTATATTTTATTGATCTCAGAGAGGAAGGAGAGGGCGAGAGAGATGGAAACATCAGTGATGAGAGGGAACCATGGATCGGCTGCCCCCTGCACGCCCCACATGGGATGGAGCCTGGAACGCGGGCCGGTGCCCTGACCGGAACCGAACCGGGACCCCCGAGTCCGCAGGCCGAGCTCTACCCACTGAGCCACCCGGCCGGGGCCGCGGCCTCTGCTCCCCCGTGTCCTGGCCGGACGCGCTCACTGGGGAACCGGGTTCCTCTTCACCCGGCCTCTCGCCCACACCCTCCCCTCCGAGGCCGGGACGGTACCCGCCCCACGGGGGAGCCGGGCTCCGGGCTCCGGGCTCCGGGCTCCGGGGGCAGAGCCGCCACGGAGGCCCGCGTCCCCGCGGCCGCCCGTCCGCCGCCCCGCCGCGGGCGCAGGTCCGGGAGCGCGAGGGACGGAGACGCCGCAACAGGAGCAACGGAGCCCCGCAGGGGGAGCGGCGGGGAGGGCCGGGCGGGAGGGCGCGAGCCCCACCGGGGGCTCCCCGGGCGGTGCTCCCCGGGCGGTGCTCCCCGGACCCTGCGCCCGCGGAGTGAGGGTGAACCCCACCGGGGGCTCCCGGGCCCTGCGCCCCGCGGAGTGAGGGTGAACCCCACCGGGGGCTCCCGGGCCCTGCGCCCCGCGGAGTGAGCGCGAGCCCCACCGGGCGGTGCTCCCCGGACCCTGCGCCCCGCGGAGTGAGCGCGAACCCCACCGGGGGGCTCCCGGGCCCTGCGCCCGCGGAGTGAGGGTGAACCCCACCGGGGGCTCCCGGGCGGTGCTCCCCGGGCGGTGCTCCCCGCGGAGTGAGGGTGAACCCCACCGGGCGGTGCTCCCCGGGCGGTGCTCCCCGGACCCCTGCGCCCCGCGGAGTGAGGGTGAACCCCACCGGGGGCTCCCGGGCCCTGCGCCCGCGGAGTGAGCGCGAACCCCACCGGGGGGCTCCCCGGGCGGTGCTCCCCGGACCCTGCGCCCGCGGAGTGAGGGTGAACCCCACCGGGCGGTGCTCCCCGGGCGGTGCTCCCCGGGCGGTGCTCCCCGGACCCCTGCGCCCCGCGGAGTGAGGGTGAACCCCACCGGGGGCTCCCGGGCCCTGCGCCCGCGGAGTGAGGGTGAACCCCACCGGGGGCTCCCGGGCCCTGCGCCCCGCGGAGTGAGCGCGAACCCCACCGGGGGCTCCCCGGCCTCTGCGCCCCGCGGAGTGAGCGCGAGGCCCCGGGGGCTCCCGCGGCGCCGGGCGTGGAGAGGCGGTCGGGGGGGGGTGCCCGCGGTCACGCCGCCCGCGCGCAGAGCCGCCTCCCCTCGGGCTGAGATGGGACCCGGCGCCCGGGTGTGGGCTCCCCGCTCATTCCGGGACGGTCCGGCCCGCACGGGCGGCTCGCGGCGGCGGACCGAGCGCCTGCGGGTCCCCTGCGCGGCGTGTCCACCCGGAGATCGGAGAGCGGGAGGCGACGCCGGGGCGCCAGCCCGTCCCCTCGGGGAGGACCCGCCGAGCCGGGACCGGGAGCAGCGCCGGGGGCGGAGGAGGCGCCGACTCACCGGCCGCGGGAAGCTCCGGGAAGCGCCGGGGGACGCGGTCCAGCTCCGCCGCTAACGGTCCGGACGGCGAGCTGCTCCAGGAGCGCGGAGCCGGCCCTGCGGGAGGCGGCTGCGGGCCGAGCCGGTCTGAGCGGCGGGGCTGCGGTCACCCGTCCCAGCCAGCGGGGGGGCGGGGCTTCCCGTGACGTCAGCGCCCCGCCCGCTCGGGCTCCGTGACTCCTCCTCCAGGGCGCCCCCAGGCGGCGCCCGCTCCCCCACCCAGGCAAGAAGCAGGGACCCCTGGGCAGCACCCACAGGGTGGGCTTCTCCCCCTGAGCTCTGCTCCCGCGGCCCGGCAGCTGCCTGCGGGTGCAAGGGAGTCAGTGCGATGTTCTGTTCAAAGACCACAGGGGCCGGGGCGGGCCCGTGTGTGCGAGCGTGCGTGTGCACGTGTGTGCGTGCGTGTGTGCGTGTGTGTGCGTGTGGGTGTGCATATGTGTGCGTGTGCATGCCTGTGTGTGCGAGCGTGCGTGTGCATGTGTGTGCGTGTGCATGTGTGTGCGTGTGCATGTGTGTGCGTGTGTATGTGGGTGTGCATGTGCATGCCTGTGTGTGCCTGTGTGTGCGTGCGTGTGCATGTGGGCGTGCGTGCGTATGTGCGTGTGTGTGTGTGTGGGTGTGTGCGTGGGTGTGCATATGTGTGCGCGTGCATGCCTGTGTGTGCCTGTGTGTGCGTGCGTATGTGCGTGCGTGTGTATGTGGGTGTGCGCGTGGGTGTGCATATGTGTGCACGTGCATGCCTGTGTGTGCCTGTGTGTGCGTGCGTGTGCATGTGTGTGCATGCATATGTGGGTGTGTATGTGGGTGTGCATATGTGTGCGCGTGCATGCCTGTGTGTGCCTTGTGTGCATGCATGTGCATGTGGGCGTGCGTGTGCATGTGGGCGTGCGTGCGCGTGTGTGAGTGTGGTGTGTGTGCGTGTGTGTGTGCGCGTGTGAATTATACTTCCCAGTGTCCCGAGGAAATTCTCCATTTCCCGTGAGTGAACACAGGGAGTGGTGACTGCAGCGTCTTCATTCACTCTGTGATCCACTCTCACGCGTGTGGAGCTCTGGGAGTCAGCTGGGCCTTGACCAGTTTCCCAGGACGAATGGGAGGAACCTCATGCTGCAGGTTTCTTAAGCGTGTTTTTGCCGTGTTATGACACTAGGATGTGTGTGTTTTTGCCGTGTTATGACACTAGGATGCGTGTGTTTTTGCCGTGTTATGACACTAGGGTGCGTGTGTTTTTGCCGTGTTATGACACTAGGATGCGTGTGTTTTTCATCAATAAAACCATCGTGTGCCAAGAAAGATAAGTTTATTCCGAACGTGTGTGATGACTCCCTGGGACTGCCCGGGGGGCGAGCTGTAAGAAAGACGTGGCTTTGGATACTGTGGTGCGTGTGCGGAGGTGCGGCGGCAATGATCGATCCTGAAACCGACACAGCTCTGCACACCCCTTATGTATCCGAGCACCCGTGTCCTCATCGGCAAACTAAACGTGATGATCAGATCATGCCTGACGTCACTTATGTCTCTAAGCCTTTCAATCAAGTTATGTAACATTTAGAAATAAACAGGCTATCGCGACGTTCATTCTGTCCCTCGTAAATGTGGGATCAGCGGCGCTGGGACACTGGGACGTGACTGCAGCTCTGGAACAAACGGGATGCTACGCTGCCCTTGCAGACAATCAGGGGAGCGGCTAGCAACGTGAAGGGGCTCGTGTCTCTGAAGCTCTGTGCTCCTCACATTTTTATTAGCTGGACCCCAGAAGAAACTTAGTGCACACTCTCTGACTTGAAGGTCAATAGAATCAAGGTCAATGAAAACACATTCACATAAAAATAGGATGCATACTAACCTCTATCCACGGTGATTCTGTGGCTGTGAGAAACGGAGTGACACCTGTTTTGTTCCTGGGGGTTGACCATTGTCTCCCAGGTCGGGGTTAGGAGGCCGGTGAGATGTTGCTTCAATTTGAGCTATCGCCTCCGGCCCCGAGGAGGAAGTCCGTGATGCAGATTTTAAATCCGAACCTCCCTGCCCATGTCTCTCACCCCCGGGCTCGATACAATATGCGAAAGAGACATCTGACCCCCTAGAAAGAGATCAACATGTAGCTTTGAACTTAAATCACGAAAAATTAAAACGCTTCCTGTTACGTTTGCAAAAACATTGATGTTTCCCCCCAAAGATTAGTTGATTTTATTTGTCCAACACTAGTAAAATCTAGTGAATGGGGAAAAAAATCTATGCTATAAACTTAGGTCATAAGACTCTTCGATCTGAAATGAATGCTCTTTCTCCTTTACTGAGCATCCAGGGCACATCACCTGGCGAGCGCCCCAAAGGTATAGGCTTTATATGAAAGTTCCTGGTCAGGTTCATGTTTATGATCCATGAAGACGTGGGCTCTTTTCATCCCTGTCATCTGTAAACCTCCTTTAGAGAGAACAGGCGACCTGCACCCCTATCGGACCCTTGCAGTTGCTCGCCTAGAAACGCGGGATGAAATAAGTGGCCTGGGACTTCCGGGAGCCGCTCGGTGTGGAGAGGTGTGAGGGAGACCCCTCACGGACACACTGCGACGTGGCAACCAGCATCTGGGGAAACACAGTAGAACAGAGTGAAAATATTGCAATAATCAGTGAGGTGGCATTAATCAATACACTAATTCAACCTTATGTGCTAGATACATTTAGTCTTTTTCCCAGAGCAGATCGAAGACACTTGACATCGCTTATAAGCAGCGAGCAAGCCTATATTTTGAACCAGATTCGATCCTAGTTGTGTTGAAAGTTAAAAACCCGACTTGCTCTGCTATCTCGTTGGGAGGGATGATACGATTTTCTATGATTAAAACAGAAGGGCTGATGTTTCACTCTAACTGTGCATCATGCTCATCTCGAGGGAAAGCATGATGTTGTTTTAAAATATTTACTACGGATACGAATCGGAAAAGAGCAGAAAACGTTACATTTGAAACGAGTCATATCATAACAAGCCCCTATATGGATAAATAAAACTATTTTATTAGCCTACATATAGAATTTACTTTCACATTTTAAAATGTGTTTCCCCAAGAGAGGCCAACAACATATAAACAATTGCCTAAGAACCTGCCTCCTCTGTTCCTGGATTCCTAAGCGCTGATGAGATTGGGTCTTCGAGGAGCTCATGGTTTCCTCATAGACATCCCCCTGGAGGGGAGCCTGCCGCCAGGAGTAAGGCGCTCGCACTGGCAAACGGGCTAAGGCATGGACGAAGTCAAACTTCATGTTTAAGTTCAGCAAATGGAAAAGCTCGCTTAAGTGAGGGCACAGAGTGACCTCCAGGGCAAACACTCCCCATGAGGCGACCAGCCGCCCACTTGCGAGGCAGCGCCGTTCAGGGTGCCAGGCTCAGTGTCCTGGTTTGGACAAAACATAAATCACACGTGGTCCCCTCGCCATTCCCACCACGCTGTCTGCCAGGGGTGCGCACACAAGAAGGACGCGTGAGCAAGGTATTCGGGAATCTCACTCTCCTCCCCAGAAAGCGTAAAACCGTTTTCCAGTTCCCGGCTCAGGTTCCCTGGCCGGCCGTGCTGGAGGCCCCGCACCCTGAAGGTGCGCGTCTTGTGAATTTATCCTGACAGGCTCCTGGTTGGCTGATATCAACCTTGATGGAGACACGAGTGGCTTATATAACTTGGTGCTGACGCCTGTTGGCCCAAGCCGCACCTGCTTAAATGCCCGGGGCTTGGATTTGCTTGAAAATGTAGCTCATACTGACTCTAAAGATGCCAGATGAGTCTGAATGTTTCCCCGCACAGACTATTTCGTTCAGCCATGTAACTTGTACAATTACCAGCAATTTTGATTTTTCGCTTCAGTTATTCATGCACGTTTCACATCAGCCTGTGGTGTACAGTGAAGGCTTTTCAGTGGGAAGGAGCGTGGGGCTGTGTGTGATGCATACACTGAGGTCTGATACAGTGCATTTGCCTAAGAATCCGGAACCCCTTCCTGAGAGGGCCAGTCCCTTCCCATCCGCTCTGAGCTGGGGATCTCTAGTCTCACCCTGCCATCTAGTGTCCAGGACTCTCAATTCACAGCGCGTCCCTCAGCTGAAACAGGATGCAATTCGCTCTCCTTTTTCATAAGGAAAAATCCCAACAACCAGGAAGGTTCCCCAGAAAGCATCCTTATGCTCACGATCACCAGAGTTTTATCTGCAGGTGTTTATGGCAGACGATACAATTAAAGCATCCATTCACACACAGTGGAAAAATGTGTCTCATAAAATATTTAGGTGCAAAAGCAAACAATCTCTAAATAAATGCTAAAACATACATTAGGAGTTGCAAAATAAAGCGACATTCCATCGTTTGTCCTTCAATATATACGTGCATCTTTGAATTGATTTAAATCTAGACAATTCTGGGCTGATGTGGGCTGGATCCTACATATCCGGTCGGAAATACCCATCAGATGTTGGAAGCTCAGGGTGGAGGGAAAGGTGTCTCTCATACCTGAAAAAGGAGTCACCCTCCCTCCCCTACCCATCTCCAAACGTGAAGAGTATTTGTTCTACGCCGCCTGCTAGGAAACTCAGCACCATCGGCTACAATCCTGCCCTAACCTAATCCCACTGACATCTGAGGGCGTCTGTGGCTGTCAATCACCTCTAATTAAGGAGCTCTCTCTGTAAGCATCTGCACCCTCAGACAGCAGAGCGCATATGCCACAGCCACCCGTGGCGCCTGGAATAGACTGTGTGCCGTGTGCCAGGCGCTGGGCAGGTCCGGGGAACCCGGAGTTTGGGGATAAGGACTTCGTTCCTGCTCCCAGGGAATTGGCTGTCTCCCCCTCCCCCCCCAGGTGGGCTTTAGAGAACACGCTGTGGGGCTCCCCCTGCTCAGCTGCTCCGATGGCTGGGACGTGACGGTCAGGACGGAGACAGAGGAGGACAGAGTGGGTGGGGGCTGCAGGGAGACCTCCCTGTGGCAGAATCACACTTTCTCGGAAGGTGACAATTGTTCTGGAACCAAGAGGGTGAGCAGGTGCTCCCTGGGTTAGAGAGACGCCCTTCCTCAGCAGGGCTGCCCGGAGCGGAGCGGAGAGGGCCCAGGTGCCCATGGGGATGGAGGGCGGGCTCTAGCCTTTCGGGAACGGCATTGAGGGAAATGAGATGAGCCTGGGAGTCAGAATAGAGTGAGGTGAGTGGCCACGTGACCGTCTCAGGTGGAACCTGGGGTTGGACGAGTGGCTCGGGTGGGCCCCGGAGGGTGAATTGCAGGTCAGAGCAGCTCCTTGTCCGGCAGAGAAACTCCCGCCAGCTGAGGGCCATTGGGGGCCGGATGCGCCCTGGGAGCTGTGAGCATCCCATCCCAGCAGCGAAGACCGAGTATACCAGCTCCGTGGGGAGCAGGGGCCAGCGGGCACCAGCATGTCCTGTACCAGGAGGACAGGGCGCACACACCTGCTCACCGGTGGCACTGAGAGCGCGTGCCGGGCACGGAGCCAGAAGCCAGAGGGAGTCGCCAGGGAAGCCATCAGGGCCGCGGTGCAGGGCCTCAGACGCGGTAAGAAATTCTATTTTTGCCCGGCCGGCCGGCGCGGCTCGGTGGTTGAGCGTCGACCTGTGAACGGAGGTCACCGTTGGATTCCCAGTCGGGGCACAGGCCTGGATTGCGGGCTCCATCCCCAGTGCGGGGCCTGCAGGAGGCAGCCGATCCATGTTTCTCTCTCTTCAGTGATGTTTCTCTCTCTCTCTCCCTCTCCCTTCCTCTCTGAGGTCAGTACAAATGTCTATATTTTTCAGAAAGAAGTTGTATTTTATTCTCTGTGCAATGGCTATGCCGCCCAAATCAAGTTGTGTCCTTTGTCCCCGCAGCTGGATGCGGCTAGGGTGGAGGGCTGGGGAGAGGAGGCCAGCACAGGAACTATTTGTTTAGCCAAGTTATTTAGTTGAAGTGAATGACCACACTGCTGATACTACAAGTGGAGACTCTCGTTTTTGGATTAATTGTAAGGAAACAGAAAACCAAATTCAATTCGAGGTTGTGTTCATTAGTTTGAGTACTTACCTCTCTCTAGTGGTGCTTCCTGGGTTGCAGTTCTGTTTTAGGGGACGCTGAGGAAGAAAAATAACCTTTTGGATGATTAGCATCTTTCCAGAAATATGCTGTTTTCTTTAACTGCGTGAGGATTTCATTTCAACGTTGCAGAAGGGGGGCTGAATCTTAGTAAGTTTATTCCACTGGAAATTGGTAGAAAGGGAACTTGAAACCCAAGTTGTTTGGTCTTTAAACCTGTCTCCTTCTTTATAATATTATTTGTAAGAGGTTTAATCTGGCAAACTGCTTCAGAGGTTCCTGGAGGAAATTGTATGGACTATAAGGCAAAGGACATGGTCACTGGGGTTCTGGTTAGACACTCCCATGTGGAGAAAAGGAAGATGTTGGGGAAGACAGCACCGGCCACACCACCACTAGCTTGGCTGTGTTTCTACTCGGCTATCTCTGTGTTCTGATCTCCGTTGGGTCATACATTTCCAATAGGATCCATATACACTGAGTGGCCAGATTATGATGATCTCTGAACACATAGTAATCTGGCCACTCAGTGTAGGTCCTATATAATAAAAGGCCAATATGCAAATTGTCCCCTCGACCAGGAGTTCGACCAGCAGGCAGGCCGGCCAACCGCTCATGTCCCCTCCCCCTGACCAGGCTGGCCAAACCCCACCCATGCACGAATTCATGCACCAGGCCTCTAATTTTATATATATATATATATATATATATATATATATATATATATATACTGAGTGGCCAGGTTATTATGTGTTCAGAGATCATCATAATCTGGCCACTCAGTGTATAAATGATAGTGTAAGTTTCCGAATGTTTAGAAAGATGACACAAGGAATAATGACCATTTTTAATATCTAATTTCTAAGCAACATAAGATATTTAAATATTTTCAAATGAGTTGGAAAAATGAACATAGTTTTATTAGAGAAACTGAAAGAACATTCGCTGATTTTTACCCTTTTGTACCCATGTTAAAGTTTCCACATTAAAAATATTATTAGCACCTCTTAGGCAACCATCTCAAAATCAAATTAAAAAAAAACCCAAATTATTAAATGCATATAACTTTTTACATTTTCCTCAGTTAATCTTGTTAATAGTAAAACCACTTTATCTTCATGCTCTTCATTCTTCATTTTATAAAATTGTTACTTCAGCAGAACAAAATTTACCAAGAAGTTCCTACTTCAACGTTTAAAATTACAGCCCAAGGAGACTTTGTTCTAAAATTTCGAAATGTTAACTACTTAGTGACTTGTGATGCTGGTGGCTGCTGTCTGATTGGCTACTTTGGATGCAGCGAGCGCTATGTCAGTTCTCTACAATCACGGACCCTCACAATCACCTCACCCAGAGGAGGGGACGAGGGACATGGAGGCTCATTGAGCTCCAATCCACGTTCTTCATTTACTGTATTTGGTTTGGTGCTTTATTGTTTTCTTCCACAATTCTCAACAATCCTTCAGTTGTGTCTGACCGCTTACCGCCCGCCCGTAGAGACAAGAACAGCGGGGGGATGCACTGGATTTCAAAGATTTTCTCCATCATTAAATGACCCAGAGGGCGTTGCTTCAATGTGGGTGGGTAGCTTGTGCAGGAGACAAACAAAAGGAACATGCAGAGTTAAATAAACATATTCCTGGCACATATCCAGCTTTGCAGCTGCCAAGGCGTCTCGTTGGACAGGGGCGGACAGTTGGAGTAAAGGTGGTCATTGTTTCTTTCTTCATCTCTGCTCTAAAAGAGCCGTTTCTCAGCCAGATGCACCGGGTAGGTGGCTCCCAGCTGTTCCTGTTGGGGAACTCTGGAAATTTCCCCAGAGCGATTTAGAAAGTGTGTGGAACATTCTGGAGGGTGGGACGATGGTGAACAGGAAGGAGGCAGATGGCTGTACAGTCAAACATTCTTGCTTTCTGTTCCAAACGTTTGCGAAGAGGAAGGAAGTGGCCGCTTCCTCTGCTTTAACGCGCCAGCACCTGCGGCCGAGAGAGGCGAGTCCCGTGGGCGGGTTATTCCCTCTGTGCACGTGCAGATTCCACGCGGCGGGAGCCCCAGGACACCCGGTTTGTAGTGATGTTACCCCGTGGCGAGGGAACAGTCAGTAATGCTGATGAGAATGGATTCATTCTGGCTACTTCGGATTTGCTTAACACTTATTAGAGAACAAATTGTAGATTGTAATGAAATGTTTTGGTACTAGGAATACATTTCTCTTCACTAAATTTTGCCAGTTCTTTAAAGAATGATTTTAGAAGAGATTAGCCCGGCTGGTGTGGCTCAGTGGTTGAGCATTGACCTATGAACCAGGAGGTTTACATGTTCCATTTCTGGCCAAGGACACAGGCCCGGGTTGTGGGCTCCATCCCCGGTGTGGGGCCTGCAGGAGGCAGCCGAGAGTTTCATCAAACTCTCTCATCATGGATGTTTCTATCTCTCTTTCCCTTCCTCTCTGAAATCAATAAAAATATATTTTGAAAATAAATAAATAGTAAAAAGAGATTACTTTCAAAAGTGTTTCAAAACTTCCCATGAGCTTTAAGGGCCTTGAGTCAGTGTAAAGCGGAAGCAGATATGTCACTTTCTTGGTGTTTGGGGATCAGTCCGGCACCGACAAAGGACTCAGGAGTGTCAGCTTCCGTGTGGCAAGTCACAGCGTCCCCACAGGCCCGCTCTGAAGGAAGGCAGCGGCCACGGAAAATGACCACGTTCCGCGGGAACAGAGGTGGCTATCACCGCGTGAACAGCCCGGCCATTGCTGATGGTTGTGTTTTTCATCTCAGAACACTTTTTCCATGTTTCGGCTCATCGGATATTGGCGTTGGATGCTTTGACCTGGAGAGCACTCAGTATTTTACATTTATTTTTATTTTATTTTTTTAGCAAAGCGCTACAGGAATGTACTTGAAAGACCAAGGAGCATTAAAACCTTATAACAAGCAAACAGCTATTCTCCGTCTCCTCGCCTTCCACAGCCAACTTGATTCTGGCTAACTCTCCTTTTATTCTTGCCACGAATGTGTACAGTCCATCTGTATTCCTCCTTCTCTGTGTGCGGCTTCTCCCCCCATTCTTCCCTGTCCTTTACGCAGTTTCCTCTGCGTCACTAGCGTGTGAAATGCTGCGGGTGGGGGTGTTCAAAGACAGCGAGGCCTGGTGGTTTGTGTTTTTTTTAATTAAATCTTTATTTTTATTTTTTACAAATATATTTTTATTGATTTCGGAGAGAAAGAGAGAGGAGGGAGAGGGAGAGAGAGAGATAGGAACATCAATGATGAGAGAATCATTGATGGGCTGCCTCCGGTCAGGCAAGACGTGACTGCTTTTTCAGAGCAGTTACAGGTTCACAGTAAAATTGAGGGGGAAGGAAATGGAAATCACAGTGAAATGCTTCATCTGAACTATTTTAGTAGATTTCATATCCTATTTCCACTGAATGCTCTCTTTTTTTCGTTGTCATTAATCTTCGTTTGGGTGTTCTTTTGAAGGAAGCTACAAAAGGAAAAGCAACAAATGCATGCATGATGAAATGGCTTATTGTGCTATTTTATCTAAAATTTCATCAAATTGTTTTATTTTAATTTTTTATTTTATTATTGACAGTATTACAGCTGTCTTTCACTTTCCCCCTCTGCCCAGCTCCCCACGCCCCCATCCCCATGCCAGGTCTTCACCGCACTATTGTTTGTGACCAGGGACTACGCTTATGGTATGTAAATTCTTTGGTTTATGTCTCCTCATCAAATGATCTTTGAATGTTTAAAACTAAAAAGAAAAGTTTGATTCATGTAGGAGTCTTTAATTTGCATATATCTTTGTCCAGAGCAACCTAGTTCTAAGGATGGCACTTTGCATCTGTAAGAGCTAGCCAAATGGATAAACACGTTGTTGCTCTTTACTATTTATTTTCAGATAGGAGTACATGATCGTTTTATTAAAAATGTGAACATATGGCTGTGTATGGTTGGTGGACTATGGATGCTTTTATTTACGTATTAATGCTATTCTATAAACATGCATAATTTTTCTATTCAGAGAAGTAATGTTTAATTTTGTGCATTGTAAGAAGCCATACATGCATTTGCTACAACGCTTTAAAATGAAATTTTAGTATGCAAGTATTAAGAGGATAAAATGATTTTTAAAATTAGTCGTTTTTCTGTGAAGATGCATGAAGAGGAACGGCAGCTAGCAGACCGGGCAACATTCTCTCAACGTCCTTGCAAAGGGACGCGTGTTAGCTACACCGGAATCCCTCGTTTCCCACAGGAAGTGGGACTGACTTCATGGTGTTTTCAGAGGCGGAGAGCCATTCAGGCGCCCAGACGGGCGCTGCCAGGCCCTCGTGGGGCGGGGGAAGGGCCCACCTTTCTTGCAGGCCTGGAGACAGGCTCGCTCCGAGAGGAAGTTGTTCTCGTTCCCCCCGCAGCCGCTGTAGCCGAACGGGAGGCAGGTCCCCGCCTCGGAGTCGTAGTAGAACCTGGTCACGTTGGCCGTGCACAGGCCTCTGTCCACCCCGGTCAGACACCAGGAGGGGGTGCTGAAGTCTGAGGACATGGAGAGAACAGGCTATGTCAGGACATGACAGAGGCATTCACGTGACTGTGGTTTTTAAAATACATCTTTATTGATTTCAGAGAGGAAGGGAGAGGGAGAGAGAGAGAGAAACATCAATGCTGAGAGAGGATCATGGATCGGCTGCCTCCTGGGGATCGAGCCTGCAACCCGGGCATGTGCCCTTGACTGGAATCGAACCCGGGACCCTTCCGTTGGTAGGCTGACACTCTGTCCACTGAACTAAACCAGCTAGGGCTGGCTTTCTATTTATTTCAGGCCCTATGCACTTAGATGCTCAAATTATATCATAACATCTACTACATAATACATGTGAGAACTACTTTCACCTAATGCAGGTGTTAGAGTGATGCCGCTCCCTCCGGGGAGCGTCAGGGCTGCGGCGGGGTCTGTGTCTGCTGGGATGGAGGTGCTGGTTCCGTGCAGTGAGTCCGTCCAGCAGGGAGCGTGTGCCTTCCTTCGTTAAGAAGGCAGAGCGGCGCACCCTGGGCGGGAGCTGACACCCGTGTGTGTGTATGTGTGTGTGTGTGTGTGTGTGTGTGTGTGTGTGTGTGTGTGTGTGTGTGTGTGCCGGGGCGGGGGGGAAGGGGGGCAGGCGGGGGAGTGTGCACCGGGGGCCTTCTGTGTGTTCTGGGCGGTTTTGCTGAGTGGGAAATGCAGAAGGCAGGCGGCCAGGACGTTGGAAACTGAAAGGTCACGGGGGACAGACCGTAAGGAGCCTTGTCTAGACAGGAAGGCCTCCCCGCATTAAAGAAGCAGAAAACGAGGGTAGATAATTTATTGGGTTGGATTTCTTTGTCCAGATCAGTGGTTTTCAAAAACTGTGTTGCAAGAGCTTATAAAACAGGCGATGCCTGGCTACTTAGTGAGGGCTCTAACCCCTTTTCTCTTAGACGGTCAGATAAAACAGTGACCACAGCCAACGACAGCAACTGTCTTGAACCATAAATGTACAGGTCATATAATGGATCACATCTCATTGGTCACATCACATGATAAGGGTGTGTCTGATTGCTTAATTCTTGGTACCAGAAATCCTATAAAAAAGTACAGGTACCTGATTTTTTTAAAAAATGACTTTGAAAAAAAAAAAGAAAAAAAAGGTCACTTTGGAGCAAAAAGAGTAGGTGATTACTATTCTTATTACTTTTTGTAAATCAATCAAAATTATACCTATTTTTTGTCAGATTGGCAGAAAATACAGTTTTTGGCATGCCGCAAGATTTTAGGGATTAGTTGACATGTGCATGCGATGAACATGGCTGGAAAACACTTGTCTAGGTGCGGCCTGACCAGTGGTTGGAGACCAGCCACCTCCATCGGGATCTTCCACATTAAGCCACAGGAGAGGAGCCGTGTAAGCCACACAGTGTGAGACGTGTGCGTACAACTCATCTACACTAATGAATCTATACTAATAAAAACGTGATATGCTAATTAGACCAGACGTCCTTCCGGATGACCTTCCCAACGAAGCCGGGGCTGTGGGGGCGAGGCAGAGGGGTGGCCGCCTGGGCAGCGGGGGCCAAGCCCCTTCACGAATTTCATGCGCTGGGCCTCTAGTTTTAAGATAATTCTGTCTTCTCATGCCTTTGAAAAAACTTTCCTTCATGTCATGTCTGCAAAATTGAAAACCTTGTAAGATTGTAGTAAGAGGTGGAAAGTGATGTTTTTTAGTTCCTGGATCAGCTTTTCAGGAAGAAGGAGATTTTAAGGAGCAGAGGAGCTAGAGGGGCCGGGAGGGGGGGTGGGGGGAGAAGGAAAGTACGCAGGTCAGGCGTGCCCGGCTGTTGGGGGCTCTTGGCAAGTGCCAGGTGCCTGTGGAACAGACATATAACGGGACCATGCATCATGGCTTTCCTGCCGTGTGGCCTGCCTCACCCGCTCCCGAGGGATGATGGGACTGTGCATTCTGCCAGGATCAGCAGCATCCAGGCAGACGCCCGCGTGTGCGATGGAGAGAAACCCGTGTTTAGAAAAGACAGAAACGTTCAGTGTTGACGTCGGGGGAGGGCTAGTCCTGTGTTCTGCCTTCCCATCCCGTCTGTCCAGGCGTCCGACTCCGCCTGTGAGATGTGCCCCATGAGCATCGTCTCCCTCCAGGACCACACGCCGCCTTACTCATCCCCCCACCCAGCCTCGGGGCAATCCGGGCCGGAGGAGGCACCCAGCGCTGGCTGGACTGAACTGAGATGAAGAAGTATAATCTCTACCTCAGGGTGTAAGGCAAAGTCGGAAACACGGGTTTGCAAGTCCTCTAATTAGGAATGTTCAAAGACACAAAACGTTTACAATTATGCTATAATTTTATAAGTGCTTTATGTTATTTGAGATAATAATAATCGAAGTAATTAAATGAAGATACTTCAGATCAAGGTCATGGGCTTTAGTCGTATTAAAAATTATCACTAATAAAATGTGTATAAATAATAGCTCTGGTTATTTTACTTATTTCCTGCTATAAACCTCCATTGACACTGGGTAATCGTTATCATAGAAAACCTCAAGCCCTAGCTGGTTTGGCTCAGTGGATAGAGCATCGGCCTGAGGACTGAAGGGCACATGACCAGGTTGCCAGCTTGGTCCCCAGTAGGGGGCATGCAGGAGGCAGCCAATCAATGATTCTTTCTCATCATTGATGTTTCTATCTCCCTCTCCCTTCGTCCCTGAACTCAATAAGATACATATATTAAAAAAAAGAGAAAACCTGAAATATTGATGCTGTGTGTAAACAGTGGGTTAAAAATTTTATATATGCCATCACAACCTTATAAAACTTTTAAGAGATATCACTCCCCACATGTAACAAATGAGGAAGCTGAGGCTGAGTCGTGTGATTTTTTTCGAGGCCACAGAGAGAGTTGGCAAATAGCAGAACTAGCCTTTCAACCCACATCTTTCTGCCCATCAAGCCAACCCTCTTAACCACTCCGATGTGTCACCTGGAACCTAACTAGAAAATAAAAATAACCGAGCGAAGGCCTTTTAGTAATTACGTTGTCAGAAGTAATCAAATCTCTATTTGATCCCCAAATCTTCTCCCCTTGGAGCTGGGGTTCAGAATGTCTCAGATGCTGCTGCCCTCAGTCACGTGCAGGGAGCTGGAATGCATCAAGTCTGAGCAGGAGAGAGATAGCTAATCCAAACGGATCATCGGATGAGGGGCTGGCGACAAGTCGGGGGCAGTGCGGAGCCAAACAGTATTTGGAGAGCTCAGACCCTGGGAGGCAAGGGGCATTGGGGCGTCGGGCTGGTGGGGGGCTGACCCTGGAATAACAGGCTGGACTTCCTGGCCTTTATGCACTATATGGTCACATGGGCACTGGCCAGGCAGAGCCACTGAAGGCATTAAGATGTGAGAAAACTAGGAACCACCTGCCACTGTGTCCCTAGAAAAGGCAGAGTTGGGGTTTTTCTATCAGCACCCATTTTATATCAGTGCTCCCTGAATTCACTCCTGCAAGGACTGTCCGGTATTCAAGAAGGAAAAGGTCAGGCATTGAATTCCACACAGCGCCAAGCATCCCAGGATTTCCTAACCTGTTCCTCCGCCATTCCTCACTTGTCCTATACAGTCAATCCCAAATTCATATTTCAATAGGGGGCTTATTTTATTTTAAATATATTTTTATTGATTTCAGAGAGGAAGGGAGAGGGAGAAAGAGATAGAAACATCAATGATGAGAGGGGATCATTGATCAGCTGCCTCCTGCATGCCCCCTACTGGGGATTGAGCCTGCAACTCGGGCATGTGGCCTTGACCAGAATCGAACCTGGGACCCTTCAGTCCACAGGCTGATGCTCTATCCACTGAGCCAAACCGGTAAGACAAGAGGGATTTATTTTAGCAAAGAACATGTGCCATCCAATGAGTCTTAATCTGCTAGAGGCCCGGTGCACGAATTCGTGCACAGGTGGAGTCCCTCTGGGTGGCCTGCAGGGATCGGGCCAAAACCCGCAGTCCAAGGCCACCTGCAGCTCCTACCTGCCACTCCTGCTCATCCTGGCCCCACTGCGCCTGCCACGGGCTCACACCCAATCAGTCCCGATTGGGAGAGGCTCGTGCTGCCACAGCAGCGCTCGCCAGCCATGAGCCCTGCATCTGGTACCCTCCTCAGGGGAGTGGCCTGCGGGATCAGGCTGAAACCGGCTCTCCGACATCCCCTGAGGTGTCCTGGATTGCAAGAGGGCGCAGGCCAGGCTGAGGGATCCCACTAGTGCACGATCGGGCCGGGGAGGACTATGGGAGGGCTCCAGGGCATGTCCGGCCCATCTCGCTCAGTCCCAGTTGGCCAGACCCCAGCAGCAAGCTAACCTACTAGTCAGAGCATCTGCCCCCTGGTGGCCAGTGCATGCCATAGTGAGCGGTTGAGCAGCCTTAGCATACCATTAGCATATTACCCTTTGATTGGTTGTTCGATTATTCTGCCGTTCCGTCTATTCTCATATTACTCTTTTATTATATAGGATTAGTGTCTAGTTCGTATTTTATTCATTGTTGCATACGTGTTGATGTATGGTTGTATGATAGTCACAGGCATAAGAAGTGCATTCTGCTCTCTCCCTTGTTCATGTAAAATGAGTCTCATTCAGAACAGCTTGGTCCACGAATGGGCAGCCTGTGATTTTTCTCTTGTAAAGGGATCTGCATGTGGGTTAAGTTTTAGAAACACTTCCCTGGAGAACTCTTGTGACGGGGCGAACCAGTCACCTGTTACAAAGCAGGCCGGCCCGGAAGACAGGGGTTGGCCGGAGGCAGGGCCAGGGGACTGTGTGTGGATGGCGGTCCTGGCACGAGGAAGGCTCTTTCTGTGTCTCCCTGTTTCCCAGGAAGGAGCGTGGATGCAGGCTTGCTCGAGGTCTTGTCTATTTGGGAGGCAGCTGCTCAGAGCTCAGTTGTGACGGGGGGCGGGCGGGGAGACTCTGCGGTAGTTTCTAGCTTCTGGGTCTGAGACACGTCATGAAACACAGGCTGCCTCTGGGGGGCGCTGGTGGGGGTGCTGAGTGTGCTTTGCAGAGGGAGCAACAGTTCTGGTGGGTAATGTGGCAGCAGCTTACCGTCTATGGGGGGCAAGGGGGTACAGTTGTGTGTGGGAAAGAGTTTATTCTTGTGTTATTTGTTCATTATTGTATTATTTATTATTATTAATCTATTTTACCCACCCAGCATATATTATGTTACTATCCTATATAATAAAGAGCTAATATGCTAATTAGACTGGACAGTGGAACGACCTTCCGGAATGACCTTCCGGAATGACCAGTGGGTGGGAGGAGGGGCCGCGAGGCTATGAGGCAGCAGGGCCTCGAGGGCTGAGGCAGCAGCTAGGGCTGCGAGGGCCAAGTTCCTTGCACGAATTTTGTGCCTCGGGCCTCTAGTATTAATATCCTATCTAATAAAGAGGGAATATGCAAATTGACCATCACTCCATCACAAAGATGGCTGCACCCACAGCTGAGGCCAAGTTCCCGTAAGGAGCCTTAACGAGCAATCAGCAGGGACCTGAGGCTATGCCCTCCCCCACCCCCATGGGGCTTGACAGGGGACCTGAGGCTGCATCCCCCACCTGGCAGGGCTTGACAGGGAACCTCAAGGCATGCCCCCTGACTTGGTCTGGGCTGGGGGACCTCAGGCCATGCCCCCCGTCCTGGCGCCAGGCAAAGGAACCTGAGGCTATGCCCCCTGCCCAGCGGGGCTTGACAAGGGTGGGACTGGCCAGGTCTGGATCTAGCCCAGTGGGGGAGGGGGGAGTGGCTGGGTCTGGATCTCATGTGATTTTGAGGCGCATGTGGGTGGGCGGGGACTTGATTCTGGGTCCCATGGTGTGCCCCAGACCCTGACAGGAGGAAGGTTTTCATATACATTTTACTAATTTTCTTTCATCTCTGACACTTCTATTTTAGGGAAAGGGCTTAGCAATATTAAATTATTTCCTCTAATTAATCCCCTTTTAATGTGCACGAATTTTGTGCACCGGGCCACTAGTATTAACATATTAACATATTAATACAGTAATTGTAATAATTATATCAGTTATATTAAGTATATTAATTATATTGTATTTCTTATGTTATATTTTATTTTCATGTTCTCTGAGTCCCCTATGATCTCTGTGACTACCCGCCCCCCATCCCTATGTCTCCATCTCATGCCTGTGCCACCTGGATTTCTGAGCCCGTGTGAGGTCTATTGCTTTTTTTTTGTATATCGTGTCCCAACATGTAGAAAGACTGTTAGAATAAAACTAATTTACACATCCAATTGCAAAGCCACTTTCCTGTCAGGACATACATATTTAAAATAGATAAATCACATCTTGAAGCATCTCCTTTCGTTCCCATGAATGTTCCGTTTGGGTTACATGCATGTTGGGGTCCACACGCGGAGGACTGGAGTCTGGACAAACAGGCCAGGATGGGCGGGGAGGTAGCAGGGGTGTCACTGGACAAAGCGCAGAGCTGAGTGACTGGCAGAAACAGAAGTGACCAAGCTTACCGTGCCTCTTCTGGAAAAAGTGGAAAAGTGGTGATAGGACGCCGAGAGTCTGAAAAGCTGGTGTAACGTTTTAAAGCACAGTTCTATGTACATCCCGCTTCGGTTGTTAACATGACATTTTCTAGCAGAAATTAAAATAAAATTCTTACCCCCAACTCTGGCATTCTCCTGGGCAGTGTGGGGTGTGGAGGAGACGGGGGGCGGGGTGCTGTCATCTGCGGGAGAAAGGGCAGCCAGTTAACATGCGAGACACGGTCACGGCTCATGCTCACAGGACAGCCACGCCAGCAGGTGTATGAGGAACAGTAAATGCCAGGAGGCGTATCCACAGGCTCTGTTAAATCAGGTGCAACGGGCTTTACACACATGTGTGCGCACATGTAAACTAAGATGACGTCTCCAGGAGCCATTCTGTGGTTCTCAGTAAAATAAGCATGAGCGTTCCTGTTTGTCCCTCCTTTAATACATGTCACGGGCACATTTAATACATGTCACAGGCACATAAAAAGGGTCGGTTTTCAAGGTGGGAGGGTGCAAAGAGCTCTCTGTCCTCAGATGGTTGTGACTGCAGGAGCTCGGAGCCCTGCTCTCGTCCCTCAGCGATACGCAGTTTCCTCAGGAAAGAATATGGAATAATGGAGCATAAGCATGCAGTGTTCATCTGGGGAAGCCGTGTTCCCTGAAGTCAGGTTGGTTACATCCCTGTGCTTTAACACATTTCTTTCACTGACTCTTTCCTATCAGATTCAATGAAGACCAACACATCCCGTTGCTATGGGAACGCACACGCTGGGCGTGCTGGTCCGTAGGATGCCTTGTGTTTTAAAGAAGGAGTTCTTACCATTTGCAACAGCATGGATGGACCTGGAGAGCATTGTGCTAAGCCAGTGGTCGGCAAACGGCGGCTCGCGAGCCACATGCGGCTCTTTGGCCCCTTGAGTTTTTAGCAAAGGCCAGCTTAGGAGGACCCTAATTAAGTTCATAACAATGTACCTACCTATATAGTTTCAGTTTAAAACATTTGGCTCTCAAAAGAAATTTCAGTCATTGTCCTGTTGATATTTGGCTCTGTTGACTAATGAGTTTGCCGACCACTGTGCTAAGCGAAATAAGTCAGTTGGAGAAAGATAAATGTCACATGATCTCACTCATTTGTGGAATATAATGAACAACATAAACTGATGAACAAAAACAGACCAGAGACAGGGAAGCATCGATCAGACCATCAAACCTCAGAGGGAAAGTAGGGGAGGAGGGGGAAGGGGGAGAGATCAACCAAAGGACTTGTATGCATGCATATAAGCCTAACCAATGAACACAGACACCAGGGGTGTAAGGTCATGAGCGGGAAGGATGGGGGGGTAATGGGGAATAAGGACACATATGTAACACCTTAATCAATAAAGAAATAAAAAGAGTTTTAAAAGCTTTAGAGGAAGCACAGGAAAGGAGAGGAGCACGCACCTGGGGCTCCACAGGTATGCTGGCACTCGGCCTCCGTCTCGAAGTTGTTGCGGTTCCCGCCGCAGCCCCCAAACACGAACTGCTCGCAGCGCTGGGTGCGGTGGTTGTAGAAGAAGCGCGTGAAGTAGGCGCGACAGAACCCCACCTCTGCCTCCAGCGAGCAGAAGCCGGGCTGCCCTGGGGGTTGGACACACGCAGGTCAGAGAGCAGCTCTCCTGGAGCCGGCTCCCTGTTCATGTTACATGCACACATGGCCGTGTGCTGCAGTCGTTCAAGGAGCGAACAGGGAGAGTTAATGACCAGAGATGGCAATGTAACACTGCACAGCGTTCCCATGGCCCGGGACACCTGCTGCGACAGGTGAACTCAGGCAGGTGCGGCTTTGACCGCACATGGTCGCCACCGGGAGTCCATGTCCTAAGTTTCCCACCATCATTAGCGGGGCCTTCACTGCCAACTGGCTCATGATTTGACAGAACAAGATCCTGGGCTCCTTTACCCTCGGTTGGGAAGTACACAATATTATGGCAAAACGTTTACTTATTTTTTGTAATTAAGTTTACTAGAGGACCGATGCACGAAGATTCGTGCAAGAATGGGCTTTCCTTCCCCTGGCTGCTAGCACCGCCTTCGCTCCAGCCAGAGCCGCCTTTCTGCCTTTCCACACTTCCCAGAGGCCTGGAGCAGCTGGGGCGGTGCAGAACGCCTGGTCATTGCCATGGCGACATGGCCGCTAGGCACCTGCATGTGCAAATTAACCTGCCATCTTTGTTGGGTTAATTTGCATACCCACTCCTAATTGGCTGGTGGGTGTCACGAAGGTACGGTCAATTTGCATCTTACTCTTTTATTCATGTAGATGTGTATCCACATTTAGGAAAATCTATAAATAGTTCATATGTTCTAGGTGTGAGGTCTCATTAGGGGAAAAGTGTCATGTGTTTCTTCACTAAGAAATTTCAGTAGCCCAGCTGGTGTGGCTCAGTGGCTTCCACAAGCCACACGACTCTCACTCTTTAATTTTGTTTGGGACTGCGTATTTGGCAATTGTCTCAACTAAGCTTTCTTTCAAAAAAATTCATGCCCACAGTCCTCAGATATATAAAGTGGCATTCCTATTCAATCTGTATACAAACACTAAATAATATTGACAGAAGCAATTATGTATTGTTAAACATCTCTACTTCTTCTTAATGATCGTTGACAACTCAAAGACATACATCCAGTGAGGGTCACATTGAGTAACATTTGCCAACGCCACACAACACTGAGATAATCCAGAGACAAAGTGAGAGCTAAGGTACGAGGGCAATACCGAAGCCACTCTTCGGGAGACGTGGCATGCCATGTGTGTGGCCCTTGCTGTGATTCATCTGATACTAAATATCACACGCATTGGGACGAGAGCAAACACAATGTGTGAAGCCTTCCCTACCACACACTATGCCTGTTATTTCTAACTTTTTGTTGTTTCTACTAAAAACACTATTTCAACCCTGGCTGGTTTGGCCCAGTGGATGGAGCGTCGGCCTGCAGACTGAAGGGTCCCGGGTTTGATTCCAGTCAGGGCACATACCCGGGTTGTGGGCTCAATCCCCAGTGGAGGGCGTGCAGGAGGCAGCTGATCAATGATTCTCTCTCATCATTGATATTTATATCTCTCTCTCCCTCTCCCTTCCTCTCTGAATTCAATAAAAATATATTAAAAAATAAATAAAAAACTATTTCAAAGATCACATAGATTTATCATGAACCTCATGTCAGAGAAACCTAAGAATTGAATGCATAAATGAATTGTACTAATAAGTAAATTATACTAAGTGATTATTCTGATTATACTAATTATGCTAATGACCACATAAAGGAATGTTCACCGTTTATCCCGATCTGTGCCTCCGTGTCATCTGAAAGAAAAAATAATAAATGGGTATCAGTTATCACAGTCGATGGAAGAATGCTGTGAGTTCAGCTTAACGAACCAGGACGATGTGCTCATTACCATTAAAATTATTCTCACAAACAATGTCAACACATTTCTTTTGATGTTCTCTAAGCAGTAAGTTATTTTCAATTATTGTAACCATGACACCATCTCATTTTATCATAATAATGTCTCTATGTTCAAAGGTCGAACACATTTACCAAAATGAGAATGCACGGAGAAATACTAAAAATATTGATGATTCAAAGAGTTATGGCCTACAACTTGCTTCTTTTGAGAAGTTTCTATGTTTCTTCTTTCCTTGTTAACACAGAGATTAAATTTTGAATATTTACTCAATCTTACGAGACTTACAGAAACCACTCTTGGTCATAATGTATCATGTTTATATTGCCCTGACTTTGAGTTGCTGTTATTTTAAGATGTTGGGTGTGACTGTAGTTCTGAGGGACAGTGGGTCTGCGGTTCTTGTTCTGGAATTGTCTCTGTCTGGTGTGAGAGTGAGGAATTGTCATGCTGGTGTCATATCATGAATTGGAAAGGCTTCCCTCCTTCTCGATTTTCTGAAAGTCTGTGTCGGATGGTGTTGGCTCCCTTAAATGTTTTCCAGGATTTACCTGTCAAGTCCTCTAGCCCTGTAGTATCCTCTGCTGGAAGTTTTTTATTCACAGATTTAATTTGTTTGCTAGAGGGAGCACTGTTCAGGTGTTGTATTCAACAGTAATGCTGAGTTCGCTGGGAGTCAGCCTCCCTCTGTGGAGAGCCGGATATTTCCCAGTTCCCAGGACGACGGTTTATTTGAGCAGCTCTGGTTAGTTTTGTTTAGTAGATGTGTTCATTAAGGATCATCGACCTAAAGAGTGATGCCAATTGCTATGGCGTGGGTCATGTTTGGCTTTCAAGGATCTGCTGTGGTTTTCCTCAAGTTGTTAAATGTATCAGCACCAATTTCTTAGTAAGATTCCCTTATTATCGTTTTAACGTTTATAGATCCATATCTATGCTTTTCCCTGATATTGGTCATTTCTTCAGGTTTATTTCTATATGTATATTTTACTTTTTAAATTTTTTATAAAATGTATTGGGATGACATTGGTCAACATGAACATATAGGTTTCAAGTGTGGATTTCTATGTTATAAGATCTTTATCATTTTCCTCTCTCTCTCTCTCTCTCTCTCTCTCTCTCTCTCTCTCTCTTATATCTACTTGGAACTTTACTACTAGTATTGATTAAAAAGGTACATCTTGACCGGCCAGAGTGCCTCAGTGGCTGAGCGTCAACCTATGAACCAGGAGGTCATAGTTTGATTCCCGATCAGGGCACATGCCTGGGTGGTGGGCTCAATCCATGGAGGCAGCTTATCCATGATTTTCTCTCATCATGGATGTTTCTATCTCTCTCTCCCTCTCCCTTTCTCTCTGAAATTAATAAAAACTACATTTTTAAAAAAGGAAATAGCTAACCGAAATTGAGGAATTCTCTGATTCTCCTGTTTCTGACAGTGCGTTCTTGGAAACCTCTGAAGTTGTGTGATTGAGGCGTAGACTTAGCCAGTGAGGATTATTGTGTTGTCTTGATTCATTGTCCCGCATTCTTTCTCTTGCGAATGTTTCTGTCCTATTGTCTACATTTGCTAATCATGTTTAGGGGTAGTGCTTGCATGGTCAACCTTCTCTCACCCCTTCCCTATTTACATCTGGGTCTTTATTTTTAAAACTAGAAGCCCGGTGCACGAAATTCGTGCATGGAGGGGGGAGGTCCCTCAGCCCGGCCTGCACCCTCTCGCAATCTGGGACCCCTCGGAGGATGTCCAACTGCTTGGTTTAGGCAGTCGGACATCCCTCTCACAATCTGGGACTGCTGGCTCCTAACCGCTGGCCTGCCTGCCTGCCTGATTGCCCCAAACCACTCGCCTGCCTTCCTGATCGCCCCTAAATACTCACCTGCCTGCCTGATTGCCCCTAACTACATGCCTGCCTGCCTGATTGTCCCTAACTGCCTCTGCCTGCCTGCCTGATCATCCCTACTGCTTGCCTGCCTACTTGATCGCCCCTAACCGCCTCTGCCTTGGCCCCTGCCACAGTGGCTTCATCCGGAAGGATGTCCGGAAGGCCTTTTGGCTGTCTGGTCTAACTAGCATATTACGCTTTTATTATTATAAATATCTTTTCCGTAGTTAGTTCTGGATTATTCTGTAGTAAGTCTAACAGATGGCTGGCAATTGGAGTGATTGCACCATTACATCGTACTGTCATGGTCGCTAAGGGTCCGTATAAATCGGTAGCTGTTTGTTTTCTACTTTCCATCTGTTCTTTGTTCTGTGTCCCTCTTTCCTTCTTGATAAAGTCTAAGTCCACATGACTAATCATGTCTGTCCTGCAACTCAGAGCTGCCGAGTTACACTCACTTCCTTGCAGATGTAAACCCTGTTCTGCAAACTAGACGTCATTTCTTCCATCTTATTCTGAAGGAGTGTGTCAGGCAGTAAGTGGGCTTTCTCTAGTTTATAGTGACTGCTCTGAAAGCGGCGAGCAGGAATGCTGGCGATGTGAAGATGTGAGAGAGAGTCCTTGAAAGGATAAAATGGTGGACACTTATTTGTTTTTAAAATGATCAAATCTATGATGAGATGGAAACGCCGCGAAGGCGTGTCCCCTCCGGGGGCAGCACCCGGCAGCACCTGCGAGGCATCGCTGTCTGCACTCCTCCAGGCTCCCGAAGCGGTTCTTGTTGCCTCGGCAGCCGCCGTACACGAAGGCCTCGCACTGGCCGGTGAGCACATTGAAGAAGAACCTCGGGAGCGAGGCCCTGCAGGGGCCGGTGTCTGCTCGGTACGCACAGAACTGGTGAGCCAGGCCCACCTCAGGGGACACAGGACCTGCAGGGAGAGCAACAGCTGTCACACAGGACCCTCCCCGCATGGTCCTCGCGGCCAGGGCTTCCTCTTCAATGGCCCTGACCTTCAGAAAAAGAACAATAAACAGGCTGCTCTGAGAAACCATCAGCGTTCTCCATAGCTGTCAGAGCTAAAGCTCATCAGCTCACCAAGTGAGAGAGGCTTTCTCAACTACGAAACTTCAATGAGCTACTCAATCAATACTAATCAATAATTTTTTATCAATTGATAACAGATGAACAAACATTATTAATGGCTAGTTAATAATTATTAATTCTAAGTCATTAATAATCAACTATTAAAGGAAAATGTAGAATAGTTTTTCTAGACTCTTGTCATCCCTCACACGTGTACCAATGGGCTGTGTTCCCATCTTGATGTATTTTTCCTTTGTGAATCCCGGATTTTGCCCAGTGACCTGAGTAGTAATTGTAAGGTAATGTGTTGGCCTTATACATAAGTAGAGACCTCTTTTTAAATTCAGCCATTTAAAAAATATATTTCCCATTACCATTTATCCCCTCTATATCCACATATAGAAAACCCAATGACATTTTTAAATTTGATTTTTATCAAGTTTAATAATATTAGCAGAAGCCTACTTTTAAGTAAGTGGCAGTTTACAGAATCTACAAGTAAGACAGAGTGAAAACTGGAATTGGTGCAAAATGACTTAGCAATTTGCCCTGCAGGGGCAGGAGTGTTCTGTGAAATTAGAACTGATAACTAAATATGTTCAAAAAAGTGTTTTAATGCACCACACATAATTTACTTTGAAAAAAGAAACATGGATGCATGCCACTTTAATATTTTTACATAAAACATTTTAAAAACATGATATAAAAGATAAGTTTGTACATGTATGATCATGTAGAAGGAAAATCAATTTTAGATTTTCTGTAGTTTCAAAACTGAATTTTTGAAAGAGAAAAGATGCATATCATAAAAGTTGAATTAGATAATTTTACCAACTTTCTCCTACTCTTCATATTTTTGTCCTAATAATCAGTTGAATTAATGTCAAGTATTAGTCATATTAAAGTAATGTTAAAAATCTTCATAACAAGATAACTGGGATGTTATTTTTAATTTTCTATATAAGTCATAAAGTGATACGTAGGCCTTGCAATCCTGGAGTGGATAAAATGTGGCTTTCTAGACACAAATGGGCATTGTGCTATTTGATTCATTCGACACCTTGGATGGACATGTGAATTTTGTCTAAACCACTAAGGCAGCTTTTAATTTTTAAAAATTGGAGTATCATTTACAAAATGCTACATCAACCTTTTGACTAATTTGATAACTGAATTGACTATTCTCGTCCATTAAAAGAAATTGAACCAACGGAAATGATAGAACGGTAAACTTTCAGACTTAAAGTTTAATAAGGCAGATACCATGTACCAGATTTATAATAACACACAGATCTTTATCTACAAAAGACAGCACCGAACCTAAGTTGCCATATATATGCACAAAAACTTTTTCTTATAAATCAACAATTTATGAGATTGGTTCTCATCGGTGATCCCTCTAGCTTTTACTTGTAATACATTTAATAGTCCTTATCATGCCAATTCTTTTACATTTTCTGTAATAAGGATATACCTACTCAAGTTCAACCTGCTATTTGGTAGTTTTGCCACCAGGTGGCAGCAGTGCCCACAAAAATGAAAGGACAGCCTGGTTGTAGTTCTAGGAACAACAGCTAAATGTTTACTGAGGAATTACTGTGCCTCCGACAGTTTGTCATTATTTCATTTAATTACCACAGCAAACATGACGTAGGCATTATGGTCTCCATGTTACAGTTTACAAATGGAAGCTGCAGGAGTTAACTGCTCACTCCGGCCCTGAGGGATGACTTGTCCCCGTTGTGGCTCTACAGCTGGTGTCTCCCACGTTCTTGGTGAGCAGGCGACATGGTCAGAGACCCGTGCCACGGAGAGGCAGAAACTGGCTCTTAGGGAAGCGTATAGGCTTGATTACATCATTTCCACTCAATCATTTTTCTCTCTAAAATTCACTTTATAGAAACAAAAGAAAAGCTTTCAATGATGAAAGTAGGTGATATTTTTACACCAATTTCCTAAGGAAAACACTAAGGGCTAACTTTCATTGACTACATTTTATGAATGATTAGCTAATTACTCATCTCGCCGTTCCCATCTTGATGTATTTTTCCTTTGTGAATCCCGGATTTTGCCCAGTGACCTGCGACCCACACTTGGGCTCAGCAACCCTGATGGGGGCGGGGAGGGGCAGACATAGTTCCTGGCACCCCACTCAAGGGGGATGGGAATCAGTCCTGTTTTCATTGCAGACTTGGGAGGAGCCATCTGTATACATTATTGATTTCAGAGAGGGAGGGAGAGAGAGATGGAAACATCAGTGATGAGAGAGAATCATGGATCGGCTGCCTCCTGCACGCCCCACACTGGGGATGGAGCCTGCAACTCAGGCCTGTGCCCTGACCAGAATTGAACTGAGGACCCTTCAGTCCGCAGGCTGACGCTCTATCCACTGAGCCATACCAGCCAGGATGGGATCAGCCTCTTTGAAAGTCAATCATCTTGTGTTGAATGTGTGTACGGGGTGGCAGCAGCCCCCTCTTTCATGGGGGGACTCAGAGAAATAGTCAGAAAGTTGGGGTGCTGAGCAAATGTGTGCGAGCTACTTGAGCTTGTCTGCAGGGCCGGGAAACTCCTGAGACGTGAAGGTGAGGGTTGAAGAAGGTGTGGGCAGGGACAAGGACTGACTAAGGCCACGAAACCGGAAGGCACCAGGGCAATGCCGTGGGGTCGAACGTGAGCAGCCAGACCGTGCGCAGGTGGCCGTCCCTGTCCCCGATTTCTTGTTGTCTGCCTCAGCGTGTGAGGATCCTAGCCTCCCCGCTCCCCTCCCCCCCCCCCCCCCGCCCCCGCCGCCCGTCGTGTTGGAGGGAAGGCCTGTGATAACATCTGGGGACGGGTGTCCCTGGCTGTGGGAACCCTCCCTGGCCTGGAACTTGTTGGGAGCCCAGAGCCTGAGTAAGTTTCTTCCTGAGGATCGGCTGCTGCGTCCCGCCCGACGGCCTTTCTCCCAGAGGAGGCACGCGGACACGGTCTCTTCAGCCAGGTGCGTCTTTGTGGCGGGAGCACACAGGCCGGGCTGGTGGTTCACATCATGGCTATGGGCCCGGGTCGGGAGCTGACAGAGCGCAGGCCAGTCTGCACAGCTGTGTGGCCAGCCCCACGGGCACGCAGGCCTGCCCGACCCTCCACCTGGTGAAGGTGACCCCCCCGCCCGCCACGCCCTGCCCGTCCTCCCTCCCCGCCAAGGGACATCCTTAGAGCTCATCACCGCGGTGTAGCTCTTATCACCCTCGTGTTTCTGAGAAGTTTTCTATTTCGTCCCCCCGGCAGGTTGGACTGATGGGAAATAGTTGACGAATGACTTGGGAGAGAAGCAAGCTTTTCTATAACATGGCAGGCCATTATTTTAATTAAATAGTGTAATTCTGGAAAATGACTTCGGCCTAAAGTGATAAATGGCACCTCCCAAATGGAATAGGTTCGGATATGGGATCGGGTTTAATTAAAAGATTAATTAAAAACAAAACAGTGGGAACTGGAAAAGACGCACAGCCAGGCCGCTAACGGGTCTTCAAATCCTGCTCGGTGCCCAGCAGGGGCCGTGCAGGAGGCAGCCAACCGATTTCCCTGCCCCCCTCTCCCTTCTCTCTGAAATCTATAAAAATATATTTTTCAAAAGTTTGAAAAGCAAAGCACAACAAAGAAAGAAACAAGCACCCACCAAGTTCCTGCTCAATGGGAGCGTCACGGCACGGTTCGATGACAGCCGGGGGCGGGGGGGGGGGGGGGGGTGTGCAGGTTACCTGAGCCGTCCGCGTCCTCCTCGTCCTCCCTCTCAGGAGCAGCGTCCAGGGGGCGGGCGGAGGGGGCTGTGCAGGTTACCTGAGCCGTCCGCGTCCTCCTCATCCTCCCTCTCAGGAGCAGCGTCCAGGGGGCGGGGGGGGGGGGGTGTGCAGGTTACCTGAGCCGTCCGCGTCCTCCTCGTCCTCCCTCTCAGGAGCAGCATCCAGGGGACGGAAGGCACCGCTGAGCAGCAGACACACGGAAGCCCAGAGGAGGGCTTTCTTCCTCATTGTA
Organism: Ia io; assembly: GCA_025583905.1. Lineage (NCBI taxonomy): Eukaryota > Metazoa > Chordata > Mammalia > Chiroptera > Vespertilionidae > Ia > Ia io. Next base: position 1,702,891 of record JAJQQW010000014.1, read on the forward strand.
CGCCACGTCTGCAACACAGGCCGGGACCCGGTGAGCCACGTATGTAACACGGGCTGGGGCCTGGTGAGCCACGTCTGTAACACAGGCCGGGGCCTGGTGAGCCACGTCTGTAACATGGGCTGGGACCCGGTGAGCCACGTATGTAACACGGGCCGGGACCTGGTGAGCCACGTATATAACACAGGCCGGGACCTGGTGAGCCACGTCTACAACACAGGCCGGGGCCTGGTTAGCCACATCTGTAACATAGGCCCAAACCTGGTGAGCCACGTCTGCAACATGGGCCGGGACCCGGTGAGCCACGTCTGTAACACGGGCTGGGGCCTGGGGAGCCACGTCTGTAACACGGGCCAGGACCCGGTGAGCCACGTCTGTAACACAGGCCGGGACCTGGTGAGCCACGTCTGTAACATGGGCCGGGGCCTGGTGAGCCACGTCTATAACACAGGCCGGGGCCTGGTGAGCCACGTATGTAACATGGGCCGGGGCTTGGTGAGCCACGTCTGTAACACAGGCCGGGACCCAGTGAGCCATGTCTATAACGCAGGCCGGGACCCGTGAGCAACACAGGCCGGGACCCGGTGAGCCACGTCTGTAACACAGTCCGGGGCCTGGTGAGCCACGTCTACAACATGGGCTGAGACCCGGTGAGCCACGTCTGTAACACAGGCTGGGACCCGGTGAGCCACGTCTGTAACACAGGCCAGGACCTGGTGAGCCACGTCTGTAACACAGGCCGGGGCCTGGGGAGCCACGTCTGTAACACAGGCCGGGACCCAGTGAGCCACGTCTGTAACACAGGCCGGGACCCGGTGAGCCACGTCTGTAACACAGGCCGGGACCCGGTGAGCCACGTCTGTACCACGGGCCGGGGCCTGGTAAACCCCGAGCTAGAGCAGGAACCACAGGCCTCCCAATGCCTCGCCTCTAACAGGCCTCCTCGTCATCTCTGTCACCGGTGCCGTGGCTCACACGTCCAGGGAACACGGCGAATCACATTCAAGTGCACGGGTCACAGTGCAGCCTTGGAAATGCCAGCAAACTGGTGAGACTGGGAGGGCTGGTGCTGCTGTCAGCCGGCTCAGTGCGCGTGACGGCGACCAGCGAGGACAGATCCACGGACGAGCACAACCAAAGGTTTCCAGGCAAACTGCATCCTCAAGAACACGCGCCACAGCAGCTGACAGACAACATTAATTTATAAAATAAAATACCCGCCTCCTCCCACACACAAAGACCCGTTTTCACAGGCCGTTCCGTTTGCCCCTCGCCCTCACAGCCTTCTCTCTCAGTCAGGGGGACGCACATTGTGACTCTTCCTTGCCTTTTTCCATGGATGCAACGTTCAGTCCTGAGCTGTCTTTTCTTCTGCTCTGGTTCTTTTTTTAAAGAAACACATTTTCTAAAATTTCACCTTTAAAATGCATTCCTGGTTTTCGAACCAGTTCCCTGACCAGGCCTCCCATGAAAGAGCGAACAGAGCTGCCTGCTGGGAGGGGAGAGACCCCCTGAGGCCCCACAGGCAGGGAGGAGAGACCCCCTGATACTGTCACAGGCAGGGAGGGGAGACCCCCTGAGGCCCCACAGACAGGGAGGAGAGAGACCCCTGATACTGTCACAGGCAGGGAGGGGAGAGACCCTCCTGAGCCACACCGGCCAGGGCAGTCTTAGTAGTTCTAGACTTTCTGGGTTGCAAGAATCAGAAGCCAGCTCGGACAGTTTAGGTCAAAAGGTCATAAGCTCAGTTCGAAGCTGGAGCTCAGGAACACCCAGATCAGCGCCCACCCCCCCCCCCCCCGAGCCCTCAGGGCTTTTGTGCTCCGTAGACAGTCCCTGGGGCGATGCCCATGCTCGGCGGGTTCCTGGTCGGTGTTGGGGTCTTGCATCACGTCCTGAGGATCTGCTGGACATATGCTGGCTTTGAACCACTGCTGAGTGTACAATCGGTGACAGATCAGCCTCCGTCAGTGTAAAAGCATCACCGGACTATTTCCCTTACTGCTTGACCGCATTGTCCTGCTTTAAGACTTATTTACCACATTTTCTTTCTACAGAATTGTAAGTTTTACTATTTTACCTGCTTCCCATAGGATGGATGTTTTATTGCTCAGACAACTCTAGCCTCTCTTCCGAAAGGACTTGTAAACTCTTTCACCGTGCGTTCCGTCTTCCAAAGTTTGTAACTGTTCAGTGACCCGACTCTTATAATTTATTTAAACCTTCCTCGTGTAGAAGCCGCTTAATGAAGTCCTGGCCCGCCCAGGCAGGGCCATCCATCAGCAGCTGGCACACTGACAATATGGGGTCCTAAGTAGTCGGCCCAGGTGGGTGCAATCAGGTCTCCTTCAAACATCTCTCAAAACCATCTGTTATGTGTGACTTAGCGAGACACACTGTGACAGACAGTCCAGGCTGCTCCCGGCATTTATTCAAATTTATCTATTACAGAGGACGGGTTCGTTTTCAAGGAAATTTAAAGATGGAAATTATTAGTATCTCCTTCAAACGTCTGAGTAGAGGTAGATATTCCATTGTCTTCTTTTTAAAGCCATGTATAATTTTTGCACCGTGATCAGTAAGTGGTCATACCGGTATTGGGGGTGGGGCCCTCTTTTCGATGTATTGGCTTCAAAGTCTCTTGCTAAGTAAACGTATTTCCAAACTTACATGACAAGGGGCTGTGTTCCCACAATATATTTTTGGAGCATATCTTGAAAAATAATGTTATAGATTAGAAAAAGTCAGTAGATTTTCTGAACCAGAAAAATATTTAAAAAGTATGATGTGCTTTGTGCTTTAATAAAACCCAGGATAGGCCTGGCCGGTGTGGCTCAGGGGTTGAGCATCGACCTATGAACCAGGAGGTCACATTTGGATTCCTGGTCGGGGCACAGGCCCGGGTTTCAAGCTTGTTCCCCAAGGTGGGGCGTGCAGGAGGTGGCTGATCAATGATTCTCTCACATCGTTGATGTTTCTCTCTCTCTCTCCCTGTCTGAAATCAATAAAAATATATTAAAAAAATAAAAATAAATAAAATCCAGGGTATGCGACAAGATGTTGAGAGGGCAACATTATAAGTGGAACTAGCAGCTAGAATGGTTCAGAGGACTGAAATTATGAACAAGGGCCTCAGTGGAACCATAAGAAAGGACAACTGGGAGGGACTCTGAGTTACGTATGGATGAAGTTGAGGAGGTGAGTGTTTATAGATATGAGGGGTAGAGGATTCCGAAGTGGATTGTCATGCTAGTCATGCAACTAGTGAATGAACACAAGCATTGGTGACTGCATCTTAGGGGTGACCTCCGTGCTGGACGGACTGTGTTAGCGTGATGCGTGTGCCTGTGGAGGGCAGCGGAGGAGACACGGCTGGGCGGGAGACGGTTGGCGTAACATCACCATCAGCATCATCCTGATGAGGGGAGATCATTTCCCAGGGAAAGGCCAGGGACCCATGCAGCTCTCCAAGCTCTCCTTTCCCTCTACTTCCTGTCAGTCTCCCCCAAGTTTCCCAGCTTCATGGACGCCTCCCCCCAGGTCCTTGGCTCCATTAAAACTGCTGATTCTTGAACAAACCATACTCGTTCCAGATTTTGTACTCTGAGTTGCTGTTTCTGTTTTGGGGGCGTCTTCTAGGAGCTATTGGGATGCAGGCTCCCTTCTTTCAGCCACAACCCTGTCAGATCTCCTCTCTTCACAAGATCTTTAAGCGCCTTATTTTTTAAAAAAAAATCACCACGAATCTCGCTGTTATTCTCTGTTCCAATAACCTGGCTTCCCCCTGCAAAGGTTCTAAAATCTTTTCATTATTGAGTTATAGGAGATCTTCACATATTAGGAATTAGTTCTTTGCCAAATATATGTCATAAAGATTTTTATCTAGGTCTGTGGCTTATCTTTTCATTCTCATGTATCTTTTGATGAGCACAAATTTTTAAATTTTAAAGCTTGATTTTTCAATAAAGCAATGCTGATGACTATTCCCATCCACAGAGCTGTGCAAACATCAACCTAATCAATTTTAGAAAGCTTGCATTACTCAAAAGGGAAGTTCCCAGAATTTTCCAGTTCCCACATCCCCAGGAAACCATTAATCTACTTTCTGTCTCTCTCTATTGCCTAATGATAGACAGTTCACGCAAGTAGAAGAAGACAATGTATGCCTTTGACCTTTGGTGTCTGGCTTCTTTACTTAGTAGACTGTTTTCAAGGCATATCCATGCTGTAGGCCATTTCTGTTTTATCGCTGAAAAGTTCTGTTGCATAGACGTACCACAAGCTCTTTACCCGTTTATTAGTGTATGAACAGAGGTGCTTTCCCCCGCTTTTGGATATTATGAATAATGCTGCTCTAAACATTTAGGTACACGTTTTCGTGTGCACCTGTTTTCATTTCTCGTGGGCACATCTACCTACGGGTAGGATTGTTAGATCAGATTGTCCCTCTGTTTAACCATCTGAGGAACTGCCGGCGCATTTTTTTCATGTCTCCAATGAGCAATATTCTTCTCTGGCAAAATGAGGGTTCCGGTCAGTGTCCATGGTGATGTGAGAGGAAATGGAGAGAAGCTGCCAGTCACGGGCTGCGATTTAACATGGAGGCAGCCTCTTCTGTGGATGGCAAGCATTTTTAAGAAATTTCCCCCCAAAAAAGTGTGATTTGCCATTTAACCATTTATGTGTGATTTTAATATTCTCATGAGAATGTGGAAGAAAGAGAGGTGGTCTGCATGAGCCCAGGAAGTCAGGAGCCAAACGTGGAAAAGGGGCCCACGCCCACGGGAGCTGGAGGATGTGGGGAAATGGACTTTTGCGGCTGGAAGGGGAGGGCCACTCCCAGGAATGGCCAGGGGTTTCCATGCGGATGAGAACTTGGGGCAGGACCCTCAGTGCAAAAGCCCGCAGGTCATGGAAAAGACCACGAGCAGGCGAGGACTGTAGCCTTAGGCTCCTAGTACGTATTTCTTGGGGAGGCCTGGCACCACGGGCAGACAGCTATTGATCTGTCGTTCGTTTTGGGGCCCACCCTCCTGATTTTGTCACCTTTACATTAACCTGGAAAAGCACCTACTGTGTGTATGTCTACCTGATCAGCATGGGGCTTATGTCATTTAAACTTACTCATTCAGATTTCCTTTATCATATACTGTTGAACTTTTTCTTTATAGAAGTTTTACTGTTCAATCTCTAAACAAAACGAGTACTTTGCTATGTCTCAGAGAAAGAAATTGTGTTTTGTCTGCTGCTTTATTTGTGGTGTAGCAATGACAGACAAAAACCTGACAATCAGGAAAAGAGAGAAAAAAGCCACAACCTGAAGAATAATTCCCATTTCCTGCTCAGCGGGGGCTACTGTTGTTAGCTTGGGGGTTATCACTTCCATCTGCTCAATTGGGCTGAGCCCGGGGGGCCTGCCCTGCCCCTAAAACCTGGAGCCTGATTTTGTCTCTCACCTGCGTGCTTGCTGGGCCATTTCTCATTCCGCTGGAGTTTGCCCCTCTCTGATCCCAAGGAGAGTGAACGAGGAAGGAAACCGTAGAATAAAACTATTCTGAGAGGAGACCAAAACGGCTACAGGGCTCTGATGGTTTCCTACACTCGCTGTGTTTTGAGTTTACTTTTCACCAGTAGTATCTTCAGTGGGAAACAAAAGTACTCATAATGATGAGGGCCTGGGCACAGATTCTTCTTAAAAGCACTTCCTGCTGGACCTCCAGCCCTCGTTCCGGGATGGAGAGTCGCTTCACGTGCGTCATCTAGGGAGAGGTCTGAGAGGCGGCATTTTCTCAGGAAACTGTTTTCTGAGTAGACGCACGGTGGGAGCCACGTGTTTGGGCGGTGCCCCAGAGAGGTCTAAGGCTGCACCAGGCACGCTGGCCGCATACCGAGTCCTCACCAGTGGGAACAGGCCTCCTTGACCTCTGTCAGCTGCCCCTGGTCCACTGTTCCTGGGACGTGGAGTCATCACTACACGCATTACTTTGGCATCAGGGTTATTTATCTACTAGAGGCCCGGTGCATGAAATTTGTGCACCCGAGGGGGGTGTCCCTCAGCCCAGCCTGGACCCTCTCCAATCTGGGATCCCTTGGGGGATGTCCCTGTGGGATTGGGCCTAAACGGTCAGTCGGACATCCCTCTCACAATCCAGGACTGCTGGCTCCCAACCGCTTGCCTGCCTGCCTGCCTGATTGTTCCTAACTGCTTCTGCCTGCCAGCCCGATAACCCCCTAATACTCCCCTCCCAGCCTGATCAATGCCTAACTGCTCTCCTGCCGGCTAGATCACCCTCAACTGCCCTCCCCTGCCAGCCTGGTCACGCCTAACTGCCTTCCCCTGCCACCCGGTTGCCCCTAACTGTCCTCCCCTGCAGGCCTGGTTGCCCCCAACTGCTCTCTCCTGCAGGCCTGGTTGCCCCTAACAGTCCACCCTTGCCAGCCTGGTCGCCCCAAACTGCCCTCCCCTGCCAACCTGGTCACCCCTAACTGCCCACCCCTGCTGGCCTGGTCCCCCCCAACTGCCCTCCCCTGCATGCCTGGTCCCCCCCAACTGCCCTCCCCTGCATGCCTGGTCCCCCCCAACTGCCCTCCCCTGCCAGCCATCTTGTGGTGGCCATCTTGTGACCACATGGGGGCAGCCAGCTTATGAGAGGGCATGACAGTCAATTTGCATATTACCTCTTAATTATATAGGATGGCACTAAAATTAAAAAACATCCCCTACACAATTCAATTAAAAAAATGGGCAAAGGACCTGAACAGACACTTCTTCAAAGCGGACATCCAGGTGGCCAACAGACATATGACAAGATGCTCAACATCACTAATCATCGGAGAGATGAAAACTGAAATCTCAATGAGGTACCACCTCACACCTGTCAGAATGCCAAGGTGGGCTTGCCTGGTGGGACAGGGTAAAGACCTGTACAGAGACAGGCCAATTGCTGGTCTGTAGAGAGGAGTGTGGTGCAGACATCCACAGAGGGCCAAACACCCCTGTTTGTTCTTTCAAAATAATTTAAGGCTTAAAAATAGACGAGATGGAGCAAATGAGCATGTTCACATTATCTCAGCTGTAGGGCAAGACAGCATGCAACATAGAATGACACGAATGGGTATAGGAAGGAGAAAGACGGCGTCTGGACATCGGTGTGGTGCTTTCTGGTTGTTAACTAGAGAAAGTTGTAACCATCTGTGAGATTCAAGTTTCTTGTCTCTTAGACAAGGGTATGTATTATACCCTACTTGTGGCGATGATGCATGACGATAATATGGGTGAGTCACACAGCAGGTAGAGATCCACTAAGAAAAACCTGGTGTTCATGCAGAAAAATATACTTTAATAAGGGAAGGTACATGATGTCAGTGGATAGTGGGTGGGTGCACTTTTTCTTTTTTTTTTTTTTTTTTTTAACTTTCAAAGATGTCTCAGTCATCTTGTTTGTTTGCTTATGTCATCATTCCAAATATTAGCCAAAGTATCCTAAACATGATGAGCCGTCAGTGAACGATTCATTCTATCCTCCCCCTGCGAGAGGCATTCTGCGGCAGCCCAGGTCCTGCTGGGAAACACGGGGAGGCTGATAGTCTAATGAAACGTATCCTGGTCTGAGCTCAGTTCCAGGTTGGAACAGCGCTGTTGGTGACCACACACGTGTATTCAGATGGCACCCTGACTTCCCCTGCTCTGAGTCACCCCTAAAGGAATGGGGGCCGGGGGGGGGGGGGATACGTGGCTGAGTCACAGCCCTCCAGGGGCCATTCGATGTGGATCTTCAGCCACTTTCTCTCGGGCTGTGAACTGTCACCCTCATGAAAAATAACCACTGACCCAGAGGACTTAAAGCTATTGGTGCTGCTTCCTTTCCCGTTCAACGCATCCAATAAATAGTTATCTTTTTCTCTTCGTCCCTCCCATGAAATGCTCATTATTTTACATTTTTAGAAAGACCAGTTAGTTTGTCCATATTGCCTTTTCCCCCCCTTTGCTATCTAAACTCCACCTAACACATTATCACACACTCAGGAATCAGATAACATTTCTGGTTAAATGCCTGCCTAATTCCTTTAACTGTAATTTTCTGAGAAGGAAGACCAGAGGTTTTATTTTTTGGGAGCTACTTCAAATGTGAAGAATTAGGTTAATTCATAAGTTTATCACATTGTACATTGTTGTTTCCTGCAAAGGGTCTAATACATAAAAAAGCATATAGTTAATGCTCAGCTTTGCAGATATTAAAAATGGAATCTGCTTATTCAAGTGTACAGATAGAATTAAAAGAGATCTTAAAATAATTCCTTTTCTTTCTTTGCTTAGCTTCTCAGAAAGATCTTTTCTCCAAGCTTTTATTTTATTTTTATCCATAGGATAGCTTATCTCTGCACCCCCTTCTTCCTGCCCCACATCCACGTATCTGTATGGGAAATCTTTATCTTCAGGACAAACAATAGACACCACTTGTTATCCTACTCTGTGTGCTGTGTTCTTAAATATTCAATCGTGTCTCAGACCCGCCTTTCATGGTGACACTCCGCTCCTGGGAGGTGGGGAAAGCTATAGATTCCCTCAGAAGCGCCAGTGCACTGGGCAGAGGCGTTTTCCAGGCGCTTTGAAGGCCCTCCATGAGCGCCCCCTGCTCACACCTGTTCAGGCAAGTCCATAGGTGCCTGCAGAGGGCAGTTGGTCATTGCCTCGCTCTGGCCTCCAATGAGGGACAATGATAGAGGCAGGAAGTGGTGGCGGGCAGTGATGTTGGCATCATGGTGACATGCACACCTGGCGCCTCCGGAGCCTTTCACCTTTTTAAGGACTAAAATGAACGAGTGCAGACTTCACATGGGTCTAAAGGAGTTTCGCCCAGAGTCGGCCACATACAGAAATCTTTCTTGCCAGGGGAACGAGACTAACCTAACTTCTCCTGATTGAACATCGTCCCTCAGTAGCACAGGCTTCAGCCATTCCTTAAGAGAGAAGCACACGGGGAGAAAAGTCAGAACCCGGAATAAACCAGCCGAGAGGGCAAGGAGGGCCTGGGTGTGTTTAAGGGGAATTGCTTTTCTCACAATCCATTCATAACCCACCCTCATACCGGGCTGTGGGTGCCCTAGCGATCCCCTTATTGTGCACCTGTTTCCTTATGACTCCAGCTGAGATTAGAACCGCGGAGCTCAAATGAGATGCACGATGCACACACTCTCATATCATTCTGAAACCAAATTCTCAAGCTAAGTGTAAGTTGTGATATTTATCATTTGGGCTTATCTGTTGGACTCTAATGGTATAAATAATTGAGCAGAAAGCACCTGAAACTGGTCCTCCTTCTATAAAAAGAGGAAGTTGTAATTGATGCTTTCAATGGCCCCTCCCAACTCTCAATCTGGGAGGTGACCAGGAAGCAGGGGTGGAGAGAAGAGGATGAGGAGTTGTGATAAGAGATTATATCAGGAAGGGCTATCTTCACGTTGCCATAAACTCTTGAGACTCTGGGTAAATAACACTGAACGCTCATAGTTTTGGAAATGCCTGTTGAGCAAGAGACAGCTGGTTTTAAGCTTTAGAGTTTGTCACCTAAAATAGAGGACAGGGAGATATTAGCTGCCCAAAGAGCCACTGTTACCAGAAAAACATAAAGAAATGAATGAGTGGCTAATCTGAGATAAAATAATTGTTTTGTAGAAATGGTAAATTTAAGGTTTCATTGTATAAACATGTATTAAAAAGGTTTTTGAAAAATCCCCAAATAACATTCTTCATGGGTTCCTGATAAAAATCATTAAGGAAATTACAGGATGTTTTGAACTGAATAAAAATAAAAACACAGCATATAAAAACACAGTTGAAGTAATATTTAGAGAGAAATTTATAGCAAGAAAATGATATTATATTGTGTCAATAATATAAAAATGTAAAAGCAACAGAGAAAGTAAATGAGAGCAAAGACGGTCTTTTACAAAATGCATGAAATTGATTAACCTCAATGTAGACTAATAGGAAAAAAAACAAGAAGGGGCATAAATTACTAACGTTAAGAAACAGCAGTTCCTAAGATTCTAGTAATAAGGAAATATTATGAAGAACTTTATACCAACAAATTGGACAATTTAGATGAAATGGACCAGATTCTTGAAAGACACAAACTACCAAAGCTCACTCAAAAAGAAATAGATACAGAGAAACTAAAACAACAAAACAAAACAAAACAAAAAACAATCCCATTTACCATTGCAACAAAAACATTAAGGTACCTAGGAATAAATTTAACCAAGGAGGTAAAGGACCTGTACTCAAAATTACAGGATGCTGAAAATAGAGATAGAGGAAGACATAAACATATGGAAGAATATACCATGTTCATGGATTGGTAGAATCAATATCATTAAAATGTCCATACTACCAAAAGCAATCTACAGATTCAATGCAATCCCCATTAAAATACCAACGGCATATTTCACAGACCTAGAACAAACTCTCCAAAAATTCCTCTGGAGTAAAAAAGAGACCTGGAATAGCTGCAGCAATCTTGAGAAAGAAGAACAAAGTTGGAGGGATCACAATACCAGATAACAAGCTACACTACAAACCCACTGTTCTCAAAACTGCCTGGTACTGGCACCAGAATAGACATATAGACCAATGGAACAGAACAGAGAACCCAGAAATCAACCCAAGCCATTATGCCCAATTAATATTTAACAAAGGAGGCAAGAGCATACAATGGAGTCAAGACAGTCTCTTCAATAAATGGTATTGGGAAAAATTGGACAGATACATGCAAAAAAATGAAACTAGACCACCAACTTACACCATACACAAAAATAAACTCTAAGTGGATAAAGGACTTAAACGTAAGATGCAAAACCATAAAAATCTTAGAGGAGAAGGAAGGCAAATGCAGGTAATGATACAAACAGGCTTTTTTTCTCTTTCCTCATCTCTTCCTTCCAGTCCCCTCTCCTGGAACCCTATCCTTCCCCGCCCCCTGCTCCCCTTCCCCCTGCCCCTCTGGCTTCTACTAAGCTCATAAAGCTCATTAAGAGGAAAGCTAGTCTCCTGAAAATAGTATTTTTCACATATTTTCCAACTTAACAGTTGGACACAAATCTCCAAGGGGTTTACAGAAGCCTTAAGTAGGTTGAATAAATAACACCTTGAATCGATTTAACTTAAGCATTTATTGAACAGCCACTTGTAGGCCAGCATCAGGTTAGTCACTAAGAGCCTCAGAATTTGAGTTCAGAAAGATGGCGACCAGCAAGAAGGTAGGGAGAGAGAGAGTGTGAGTGAGGAACCCATAGAGGAGAGTGTAGACGTGTAGACGTGTGTGGTGTGTGTGTGTGTATATGAGCTAGGGTCAGTTAGATTCTGCAGGTCTTCCAAGGGGCTGCCTAACCAGGCAGTCCTAGACGGTGGAGCCCCACGCATAAAGCGGACACTTCTCGGCGGCTGGTGCGGACGCGGAGACCACACCATCTTGAGAAACAGAGCTGCCTGAGACTCGGATCCTGGCTTCTGACACAAACCAGGACCCTGCAGCCACTTGGGACAGATAACTGCTATCACAGCTTCAGAGGAAGAAACAACAAGAATCCAGACTTCCCTGCAGATTCCCGTGAGTCAAAGAGCCTATCCCCCTCCCCGCAGGCTCACGCAGATAGCGCCACAGTAACTAATAGTCACGCCCCTCGCCCAAGCTGCAGAGCTTTGCGCAGGGACGCGCTCCGCCTTAGGGAATTTGGCGCGCAGGACCGAAGCAGCTCACCTTCGGGGAAAAATGTCAGTGCGCACAGAGGGCTCCCCTTTGGGGAATTGGGGGGAATTTGGCTTGCGGGTCACAGCTCCCCTTCGGGGAATCTTAGAGCATGCACAAAGGGGCTTCCCTTTGGGGAATTTGGCACGCAGGACGGACTCCGCCCCTCTTCGGGGATTCTGGGAGAGTGCACAAAGGCAGCTCACCTTCAGGGATTTGAGAGTGTGCGCCCTAGCCGGTTTGGCTCAGTAGTGAGAGCACACACAGGACGCAGCTCCACATCAGGGAATTTGGCACGCCGGACACAGCTGCCTGGGATCCCTGACTCACAGCGCATTCACACTAAGAGCCAACGACCCCAATTGTTGGTGCATGCACACACAGGGACCCTGATTCTCAACGAGAAACTGCACAAGGCAACAGAGACTCTGACACTCGATTCTTGGTGCAGATACAGGGAAACTCTGACTCCTGCCACATGCTAAGGATCTCATTTTCGGCACATACCAACAGTGTGGTGCTGACAGGGCCCCTGATTCTAAGTGTGCACACGAGACCACACAGAACACTGGGACACTGACCCTGGGCAAGTCTGGTTCCCACCAACCAAAGGCAGCCACACGTCCTAGTGTCAGAGCACTTCAGTGAAACTCGGGTGGAGCGAAGTCCCCACAGCGCACGGCCGAGGTGCACACAAACAGAAGCTTGAGCTTTCTGGTGATAGCCAGAATGGGGAAACGAAATAACTCACAGAGGAAAGAAAATGTGGAGTCGCCAAGAAAGGAAATTAGTGGAACTGAAGCTTGCAACATGACCAAAAAGGAGTTCAGAGTAATGGTCGTGGAATTTATACATCGGATGGATGAGAAAATCAACAACTTATGCAAGAATCAGGAAGAAATGAAAAGTGATATAGCTACAATCAAAAACACCATGGAAAGTTTCAACAGTAGACTACAAGAAGCAGAGGACCGAATTAGTGAGTTAGAAGATCAGGTACAGAAACAAGCTCAATCTGAACAGCAATTGGAGAAAAAAATTAAAAAGCAGGAGGAAAGCCTAAGGGAGCTTCGGGACAACATGAAGCGAAGTAACATGCATATAATAGGGCTGCCAGAAGGACAAGAAGAGCAGCAGGGATTAGAAAATCTATTTGAAGAAATAATGACAGAAAACTTCCCGGATATGGGAAAGATAAAAGTTACGCAAGTACAGAGAGTCCCAAGCAGGATCAACCCCAAAAGACCCACACCAAGACATGTCATAATCTCAATGGCAAATATAAATGATAAAGAGAGAATCTTAAAGGCAGCAAGAGAGAGACAGAGAGTTACCTACAAAGGAACACCCATCAGATTGTCAAATGATTACTCAACAGAAACACAACAAGCTAGAAGTGAATGGAAGGAGGTATACAAAGTGTTGCAAAGCAAAGGACTGAATCCAAGAATACTATATCCAGCAAGACTATCAATCATAATTGAAGGGGAAATCAGGAGCTTCGCAGACAAAAAAAGACTCAGGGAGTTTATCACCACCAAACCAGCAATGCAAGAATTGCTAAAGGGAATACTGTAAAAAGAAGAAATAAACAGGTAAGAAGGAATACAGACACAAAAATAGATATGACTACAAACAAATACCTTTCAGTAATAACTTTAAATGTAAACGGACTAAATGCTCCAATCAAAAGACATCGAGTGGCTGAATGGATAAAAAAGCATGACCCATATATATGCTGTCTACAAGAGACACACTCAGAACAAGAGACTCACACAGATTGAAAGTGAAGGGATGGAAAAATATCTTCCAGGCAAATGGAAATGAAAAAAAAGCTGGGGTAGCAATACTTATATCTGACAAATTAGACCTCAAAGTAAATGCCATAACAAGAGATAAGGAAGGCCACTTCATAATACTAAAGGGAGAAATCCAACAAGAAGAAATAATTCTGGTAAACATATATGGTCCCAATATAGGAGCACCCAAATACATAAAAAAACTCCTGGAGGATATCAAGGGAGAGATTAATAGCAATACAATCATAGTAGGAGACTTTAATACCCCACTATCACCATTGGACAAATCCTCTAAACAAAAAATCAGCAAAGAAACAGCAATCCTAAATGACTCACTAGACCAGATGGAATTAATTGACATCTTCAGAACATTTCACCCCAGAGACACAGAATATACATTCTTCTCAAGTGCACATGGGTCATTTTCAAAGATAGACCATATGCTGGGTCACAGGCAAAGTCTCTTCAAATTCAAGAAGATAGAAATTATATCAAGCATCTTCTCAGATCACAGTGGCATAAAACTGGAAATCAACTACAATAAATACAATCCAAAGAAATCAAACACATAGAGACTAAACAGCATGCTATTAAACAAGGACTGGGTCACCAGAGAGATCAAGGAAGAAATAAAAAACATCATGGCAACAAATGACAATGAAAACACAACAATCCAAAATCAATCCAAAGCAGTCTTGAGAGGGAAGTTCATAGCTCTACAAGCCTATTGCAAAAAACAAGAAACAATGGTAATAAATTACCTAACCCTACAACTCCAAGAGCTAGAAAAAGAGCAGCAAGAAAAGCCCAGTGTAACCAGAAGGAAGGAAATAACAAAGATCAGAGCGGAGATAAATGACATAGAGACCAAAGAAACAATACAAAAGATCAACAAAACCAACAGCTGGTTCTTTGAAAAGATAAACAAGATTGATGGACCTCTAGCCAGGCTCACCAAGAAGCAAAGAGAGAGGACCCAAAAAAACAAAATCAGAAATGAAAGAGGTGAAATAACAACAGACCCCGCTTAGATACAAAGGATTGTTACAAAATACTACGAACAGCTCTATTCCAACAAACTGGACAACCTTGAGGAAATGGACATATTCCTAGAAAAATACAACCTTCCAAAAATCAATCAAGAAGAATCTCAACAGCTCAATAGGCCAATAACTATGGACGAAATTGAAGAAGTCATCAAAAAGCTTTCGGCAAACAAAAGCCCGGGGCCTGACGGCTTCACAGGAGAGTTTTACCAAACATTCAAGGAAGAACTAAAACCTATCCTCCTCAGACTATTCCAAAAAATTCAAGAGGAAGGAACACTTCCAAGCTCCTTCTATGAAGCCAGCATCACCCTAATACCAAAACCAGATAAGGACAACACAATGAAAGAGAATTACAGACCAATATCCCTCATGAACATAGATGCCAAAATCCTCAACAAAATTCTAGCAAATCGGCTCCAGCAGTACATCAGAAAGATCATACACCATGACCAAGTAGGATTTATCCCGGGAATGCAAGGATGGTACAATATCCGCAAATCAATAAACGTGATACATCACATAAACAAATTGAGAGATAAAAATCACATAGTCATATCAATTGATGCAGAAAAAGCATTTGACAAAATCCAACACCCTTTCTTGATAAAAACTCTCAACAAGGTGGGAATAGAAGGCTCATACCTCAACATAATAAAAGCTATATATGATAAACCCACAGCAAACATCATACTCAATGGACAAAAGCTAAAAACATTTCCCCTAAGAACAGGAACAAGACAGGGATGCCCACTCTCACCACTCCTGTTTGACATAGTACTGGATGTGCTAGCCATTGTGATTAGACAAGAAGAAGAAATAAAAGGCATCCAAATTGGAAAAGAACAAGTAAAGCTGTCTTTATTTGCAGATGACATGATATTGTACATAAAAAATCTGAAAGACTCCGTCAAAAAACTAATAGACTTAATAAATGAATTCGGCAATATAGCAGGATACAAAATTAACGCCAAGAAATCTATGGCCTTTCTATACACCAATAGTGAACTCACAGACAGAGAGACTAAAAAGGCAATCCCATTTACCATCGCACCAAAAAAATTAAGATACCTAGGAATAAACTTAACTAAGGAGGTAAAAGACCTATACACGGAAAACTACAGGACACTGAAAAAAGAGATAGAGGAAGACGTAAACAGATGGAAGAACATACCATGTTCATGGATTGGTAGAATCAACATCATTAAAATGTCCATACTACCCAAAGCAATCTATAGATTCAATGCACTCCCCATTAAAATACCAACAGCATATTTCACAGACCTTGAAAGAACTCTCCAAAAATTCATCTGGAATAAAAAAAGACCCTGAATAGCCACAGCAATCCTGAGAAAGAAGAATAAAGTAGGAGGGATCTCAATACCAGATTTCAAGCTATATTACAAAGCCACTATTCTCAAAACAGCCTGGTACTGGCACAAGAACAGACATATAGATCAATGGAACAGAATAGAGAATCCAGATATTGATCCAAACCACTATGCTCAATTAATATTTGACAAAGGAGGCATGAACATACAATGGAATAAAGACAGTCTCTTCAATAAATGGTGTTGGGAAAATTGGACAGACACATGCAAAAAAATGAAGCTAGATCACCAACTTACACCATACACAAAAATAAACTCAAAATGGATACAGGACTTAAACATAAGACGGGAAACCATAAAAATACTAGAGGAATCCACAGGCAGCAAAATCTCAGACATATGTCAAAAGAACTTCTTCACCGATACTGCCCCTAGGGCAATAGAAGCTAAAGAGAAAATAAACAAATGGGACTACATCAAAATAAAAAGCTTTTTTACAGCAAAAGAAACTATCAACAAAACAACAAGAAAGCCCACTGCATGGGAGAACATATTTGCAAATGGCATCACTGATAAAGGTTTAATCTCCAACATCTACAGGCAGCTTATACAACTTAATAAAAGGAAGATAAATGATCCAATAAAAAAATGGACAACGGACCTAAATAGAATCTTTTCCAAAGAAGACAGAAGGAAGGCCAAGAGACACATGAAAACATGCTCAAGGTCACTAATTATCCGAGAGATGCAAATCAAAACAACAATGCACTATCATCTCACACCTATCAGAATGGCTATCATCAACAAATCAACAAACGACAAGTGTTGGCGAGGATGCGGAGAAAAAGGAACCCTCGTGCACTGCTGGTGGGAATGCAGACTGGTGCAGCCATTGTGGAGAACAGTATGGAGTTTCCTCAAAAAACTGAAAATAGAACTCCCATTTGACCCAGTAATCCCACTCCTAGGAATATATCCTAAGAAACTGGGAACACCAATAAGAAAGGAAATATGCACCCCTATGTTCATAGCAGCACAATTTACAATAGCTAAGATCTGGAAACAGCCTAGGTGCCCATCAGCAGATGACTGGATCAGAAAACTATGGTACATCTACACAATTGAATATTATGCTGCCATAAAAAAGAAGGAATTCTTACCATTTGCAGCAACCTGGATGGAATTGGAGAACATTATGTTAAGTGAAATAAGCCAGTCAATGAAAGAAAAATACCACATGATCTCACTCATTTATGGATAATAAAGAACATTAAAAACTTGAACAAAAAGATAGATACAGAGGCAGTAAAGCATCAAACAGTCTGTCAAATTACAGCAGGAAGGTTAGGGAGAGGTGGGGAAGATAAGAGATCAATCAAAGGACTTGTATGCATGCATATAAGCATAACCAATGGATGCAAAACTCTGGGGGGTGAGGGCATATATGGGAGTGGGGTGGGGGGGGCAATGGTAAGATATGTACACATATAATACCTTAATAAAAAAATTGGAAAAAAAAAATCTTAGAGGAATCCACAGGCAGCAAAATCTCTGACATATGCTGAAGCAATATCTTCACCAATACAGCTCCTAGGGCAATGGAAACTAAGGAGAAAATAAACAAATGGGACTACATCAAAATAAAAGGCTTCTGCACAGCAAAAGAAACCATCAACAAAACAAGAAAGCCCACTGCATGGGAGAACGTATTTGCCAGTGTTATCTCCGATAAGAGTCACATGTCCCACAGGGTTTTGATCTAGTCATTGGGAGTAAAACAAATCCTTAAAGATATCTGGCTGCACCTTAAAAAAAAAAAAAAGGCCCAATCCAGCCTCCCTCGTAGAGAGAGGAACCGAGTAGAGGTATACATGTCATAAAGTCCTACAATAAGATTCTGCTGTCACCAAGAGGAGATAAATGCGTTTCTTACGTTCAGCATTTGAAAGCTTTTACGCCTATAACGTTAATTGTCTGTATTTACATTTCTACCGTTTATACTCTGTAGATCCCTTTGAATATTTTATATCATTTTATCAGCCGATAGGCCCCCAATTAAATTTTCATACTCCAATACATTTTCAAAGATGTCATTCAGCCTTTAGTGTCAGGACTCAATGGACTATAGATAACATGTCTTGAATAATCATGGACTAGAAGGATGAATTTAAAAGGAACCTAAAAATGTTTTTTGAAAGGATTTTGTTAGGTTAGAAAACTTGTCGATAACTCGAATTTGATACAGCATGAGCCCGCTGATGTAAATATTAAGCTTTTCCACATGAAGTATGACTCTGGGTTGTATGTTTCCTGCTTGGGTTTGCCCTTCGTGTCTATGTTATTATATGTTACACAGTCGTTTTGTGACAAGTTCCCAGAGCTCTGAGTCAGTGTGGCTGGTGCTTATCTTTTCTTTTTATCTTTGTGCAGCTGCTTTCGGCCTTCATGTTTTGGTAATACTCTCTTACAAATGAGTTTATAATTGAATGTAATGATTTTGGCCATAGTTCTGTGGTCATAGACTGCTTTATTATGTGCTTTCCTTTTTAAAAATACTTTTATTGATTTTTTTAGAGAGAGGAAGGGAGAGGGGTAGAGATGGGAACATCAATGAGAGAGGATCATTGATCAGCTGCCTCCTGCACGCCCCCTACTGGGGATTGAGCCTGCAACCAAGGTACATGCCCTTGACCAGAATTGAACCCAGGACCCTTCAGTCCGCAGGCCGACGCTCTATCTATGGAGCCAAACCGGCTAGAGCTATGTGCTTTCCTTTGCTACTAGAAGAAAGTTGTGTAACCACCAAGCACGTGACAGTACAGCGTGTAGGTATATAGCTATTGCTTTAATTTACACAGTTCTATACGTATGGACTTGATTACCTATCTTCTTATTTTAAGTATCTTAGAACACGAGTTTTGGTCTTCGGAGGCTTGAAAAATTTTTCCACAAAGAGATTTGTTAATGTTAGCATAAAAAGATTTAGAGTACAAGGACTCTAATGTTTATATCTCAATTAAAATACCATTAATGGCAATGAAAGAAGTTCTTTAAGCATAAGGCTCTCAGATAGTCTTTATTATATTTCTTTACACGTTACTGAACAATATTTAAAGGTAAACCAAATACTCAGAAAATTCCAACTAAACAGATATACTTAGTAAATAATTGCCACTGCAAGCTTAAAATTACAAAAAAAGACTCCATCTGACCAACTTCTTACAAAATGATTTGTAATTTCTAAAAACACATGTTGTGTATATATTGGCTTAAGAACTAAAGTCAAAGTGCTGAGAACATTGTGCATTAAACATGCATTTACTTTGTTTCTAGAAAAGAGTTTTCATTTTAGGGTTGCAGACATGGTCCCCCTCTCCCCCTCTTTCCTCTCAGTGAGAACCCTGCTTCCCCCCAAAAAAAGTAAAGGCCATTGCTCATGGGCTGGGAAGTCTGTTCCCAAGTACTCACATGGGAATTGCTGAAGGAAGTTTCTGGAAAGGTTTTTTCAAAGTGAAGTTGAGGTGATTCTGTCTTCCTCCCAGGACTCGCAGTGAGGACCTGCCTTTTGCGCTTCTTCTTTTAAGCAGATGGAGGAGGGGGGTCTCTGCGGGGAGTGGAGACCGTGAAGGGCGGCACAGTGGTCCTGTGCAGGGAAGGCGTGGCCAGAACCTGATGTCCCGCCCACAGTCACTCTGTCTGTGACCGGACAGGAAGCCTCAGGGGCTCTCGGACGCCCCAGGCGACAGGCATGGCCAGCTTCCTGTTTCGGTCTCCCCAACCCCTTTAGGCTCATTCACCAGCCCCCCCCAAAGCCTTTGCTGTGGTGGGGGGGCCGCCAGAGGAAGCGGCTTTGATTCCCTGTGACTATGTTTGAGCAGCTGCTGCTTTTGCTTTCCAGGATTTTTGGAAATCAGAGAACAACACTCACACTGAACTTGCTTCTCCAGTTATAGGTTAAAAATCATCATAGATTTCCTGTGACATTGTCACTGCATAAAATACCTTTTTGCGGATTTTCATCTTCTCCACGTTGTTTCCTCCTCTTGTCAGTATCTGTGCACACATCTGCAGGCTGTGCTCTGCGGGAGAAGCACGGGCTTGCGTTGTCTGAGGCAGGATGTCAGGCAGGGATCCTGCCTCCGGCAGCTGCTACCTCCGCACCCCAGTCAGGTGTTCAATCTCCGCACCCCGGTCTCTGTTTCTCTAACTGCTGATGGTACCAGCTCCTGGGTTTGCTGTAAGTAGTAAATGGAATGAGACCTGTAAGCCTATGTGTACGTCTAAATCTACAGGCAACACTTAGGATAGGCTCCCATGCACAGCAAACCTTCAATACATGCAATCATGTGCATGGCTACTGCTTATTTTACAGCTAGAGGCCTCGAGTACGGATTCGTGTACAGGATGGGGGGAGAGGGGGCCCTCAGCCTGGCCTGTGCCCTCTGACAATCCGGGACCCCTCGGGGGATGTCCGACTGCCCGGATCGGGCCTAAACCGGCTATTGGACATCCCCTGAGGGATGTAGCAGTGTGCAAAGCGGCAGGCGGCCAGGGAGGCGGCCAAGCCGGGCCGGGTGCCGCACAGCTCGTGCTCATCCTGGCCTGCTGTGCCTGCTGCCAGCCACCGCTGCTCGGTAGCGGGGCCATGGAGTCTGGAGAGGCTCCCTCTGCCGCAGCTGCACTCGCCAGCCGTGAGCCTGGCTTCTGGCTGAGTGGCGCTCCCCCTGTGGGAGCGCACTGACCACCAGGGGGCAGCTCCTGCATTGAGCGTCTGCCCCCTGTTGGTCAGTGCATTCATAGCAACTGGTCGACCAGTCGTTCCAGTGGTTCTGGTCATATGGTCACTTGGGCTTTTATATATGTAGATTATCCTTTTACACAATGTGGGACTATTTAACCTTTTGCACTCAGATGTCGAGTGTGACTCGACACGGTTAGCATTAGAATAAAGGAATCAAGAAAAAAGCAAGCGAGTGCAAAGGGTTAAAGATGTCATGCAGCATTGCCCTGTGCAGGTTGCCATGTTGAAGTTAACCTTTCGTATTTCACATGGAATTATGGCCCTATCAGACGAAGATCACTAAATATCGCACCATCTACTTTGCCGAGAAGGCTGAAGTCATTTGATGAGAGAAATCCATTAGTTTCTTGTTTTTTTTCCACCTCGGATTCTCCTTGTGACTTCAACGTTTCTTCTGACCTCTGACTTCTGGGTAGGGTCACCTTTCCTCTTGTAGGTCTTTAATATTTGCTGAGGAATTGCCAGGATCCTGGCCCAGAATGGTCTCACGTAGTTCCCATAGCTCACTTAGGAAGAAATGGTCTCTGCCCACCCATCCGGCAGGTGGAGGAGGGTGAGAGAGGAGGGCGAGTGAGGAGGGCGAGTGAGGAGGGCGAGTGAGGAGGGTGAGTGAGGAGGGCGAGTGAGGAGGGTGAGTGAGGAGGGTGAATGAGATGTGAGGAGCTGTGGTTTGAGCGTGGAGATGCTCACTCCACTGTGCTTCTTTCCCACCACCTTCTGCATCCATGCCACCTGAGCAACAGCGCTTGCTGCACAACAAGTAACCCCCTCCCGCAGCTCAGCACCCCCAACCCTGCAGCTTGGCACTCCCTCCCCCTGCCGCCCTACAGCTCAGCACCCCCGCTCCTTCTCGCTCAGAGGGTTGAAACGTTGCCTGTTTGGGGGCTGACCTGGGCAGTGGTTACATCTGCAGCCAAACTACAGGCTCTTCTCTGAGAAGGACGCTCAGCCCATCAGGTTCCTCCTTTGGAAACTGAACAAGAACGTAGAGAACAGCACGTGGCCAAGGCCGGCTTCTAGCTGAAAAGCGGGAGGAAGGGCTGCCACCATGGTGCCATGTGCGAGGTGCTCACATGGTGAGAGCGAGCTGAGAGAGAGGAAATGAGTAACGGAGAAGGAATGGCCCTGAGAGAGGAAACCGGGAAAGAGCAAACGCCAGGGCAGGCTGAGGGCAGGCGCGACAAAGGTGTCCGAGCTTCGATGATGGTCCTCCCGCAGGCTCAGGTCATCTCTAAGTTCACAAGGACCCACACCCTTGTACCAACCCCGATCTCCCCCAAGGCTCTCAAGAAATCCTGCTTCTTGTTATGCCAAGGAGCTGTGAGAGCCACGGCCACTCCCGCAGGTGACTGGCTTCATGCCGCACTCGCTGGGCATCGCAGCACCTTCCGCCGCGTTCCCATGTAACTCGCCCCGGGAGTCCATGCTGGAGGGAACATGGGATGCACAGTAACCGCCTGACCCTCCCGCAATTGGGGCTCTGTGAGCTCAGCTCTTCTCTGCCTGAGGCTTGCGGGGGCTCCTTCTTTTCTCTTTTTTTTAAATATATTTTATTGCTTTTTTAGAGAGGAAGGGAGAGGGATAGAGAGTCAGAAACATCAATGAGAGAGAAACACCGATCAGCTGCCTCCTGCACACCTCCTACTGGGGATGTGTCTGCAACCAAGGTACATGCCCTTGACCGGAATTGAACCCGGGACCCTTCAGTCCGCAGGCCAACGCTCTATCCACTGAGCCAAACCAGTTGGGGCAATGAGCTCCCTCTTGAGGGACCCCTAGCTGCCAGTCCGTCGTGCACAGCTAATGTCTTTGTATTAATCAGTGGATGCTCCCCGTGCCCACCGAAGACAGAGTCTCCTTGCCCTTCATCACCGGTCTGTTCATTCCCCTCCAGCTCGCTCACAATTTGAATGACACACCAGACTCTCACTATGAGCTTGTTTATTTCTCGTCCAAAAAATAGCAATGGCGTTTGTTTTCTTTGCCTATGTATCAGGAAACATAATTTCATTCATTAGGAAGCTTGTCTATTCAAATATATCAACTTTTTCAACAAGACCAGGTGACGAGGCGGGACAAAGCTGCTAAGAATGGCGCTGTGAGAAGAAGGGGTGCATTGTGGCAGGATAGAGGACCCCCCAATCAGGAAGGCCATTAAGAACCAAGTTACACAGACGTTTCCATAAACACCCGAGACAAAGCAGAGCATTTCCCACTGTGCGTTCCTGTCTGCTCCCCAGAACGGGAGCTGTCCCTTATTTCCGATTCCAGCCAACAGCCTTTCACCCCGAGTGGCCTGAGCTCCGCTCTCTGTCCGTTGTCATCCTTTTATCTGGAATCTAAACGACCTCCTGCCGGTGGCCAGCGTGTCCCAGAGCAAGTTTCTGAGGACCGATAGCCAATGGCAGCATTTCACCTTTCTGGAGTCCAGACGTGCCGAACCAGAAGGCCTTTCGGCTTTATCAAAGGGCCCCCGGGAAGCCCAGGGGACAGGCCTGAGCCACACAGGCCCTGTCTCAGTCCCCTCGGCACTAATTCCTCGTCAGCAAGGTGAGCGCAGCTTTCCGGGCCCCAGGTGTGCTGACGTGGGAAATGCGACCTCTCTCGTCGAGGCCGCTGACTGCGGACTCCAGTGCTCGCGGAAGTCTGGTCACTTTGAGGTAAACCCGGGCACTCCGCCATCCACGCCCTCACTCCGTCCCTCTCCCCAGGACACCTGGTCCCTTGGGAGAGCTTGGGCCAGGCCTCTGGCCGGCCGTTGTCTGCTGAGAGCCCATGAGCCTGCTGTGGGCATTACCGTCTGGCCAAGGTTCTGGAATTAGAAATAGGTTCTTGCTTTAGATCCCAGGTCTTGCCAATGGAAAGCCAGAGCTTTGGCCAGTATCTTCTTTCCTGTGGGTTGAAGCATCCATTCAGCCAGTTGAATGAAACCTCTGCTCTTTGCTCTCAGTGCTGTCTGCCCAGGGTAAAGAGCAAGGACAAAAATAGGTGGAAAAACACATGCCATGGAGCTGTAACCAAATCCTGCCAGGCCAGGCCCGTTGCCGAAGTAGGATCATCCTTGGTTCCCACCAGGGGGAGGCCTCTCCGCAGGACTCAGTGAGTCTGAAGGCGGAGCAGGGGGTGGACTAGCTATTTGGGGTGCTTTCTCTAACCATCAAGTATCTCAGTCTCCTGAGTTTCTAAATAAGTGTCTCCAACAGCCATCTCTCCGGTAAGGAAGCAGGAGAGCTGGAGTGTGTGTCAGGGAGGAAAACATCTGTCGCTCCTCCCCCATTCCTCTTGGAGATCGGTGCTCGGTCATCTTATTCCTGGAACATGTGTGCGGCTCCCCCCTCGGCCTCCCTGGTACGCAGCGGGAGGAGCGCATTTCTCTCCAGGTTTTGCGTGACTGACTCCCGCCGATAGAATGTGCGGATTTGAAAACACGCAGCCGCTGAGGAGGCTTTGGTGGGCTTGCTGGGAAACGTGTGCCTGGGAGGGTTCTGCACGTTCCCCGTGGCCTCTGCCAGGTGCCTGGCGGGTCCCACCGAGGGTGGTCCTATCCAACGGGGTCACAGCAGGGAGGAAGGAGCAGCAGCACAGGTTCCCCACAAGAGGAGCGAACTAGACCCGGCTCGGGGACACCCTGGAGCCTGTGGGGTGGTGTGAGGTCAGGCAGAACCCAGACAGGAATGAGTGACGTGCGCCCACCCCTCATCCCTGGGAGATGGCTCACCTTGGCCACGTCCATCTCACCACCCATCTAGCTCTGGACACGGGCACCCTCGGGCCCCACACCCCGGGCCCTGGCACCCACCTTCCTTCCCCCCCCCCCCCCGCTGCACTCACGGCAGGACGTGGAGTAAGTGGGGGGACGTTGCCGGGAAATTCACTGACTGTAAGCAGCAGTGCAGACAAAACATAAAAGATGCCTTTGAAGTGTGTTGCAAATTAAAGTAAGTTCTTGTGAAGCAATGGAGCCATAAAAATGGGGGTTTCGGGAAGTTTATGGTCACAAACACGCTGATTTCATGTGTGGGAAAATACGTTCTCCATTAGGTGAAGTCAAGCTGCACACATCCAGGGCCGTGAGGACGGGAGCCCGGACGTGACCTCTGTTTGTCTCGTCCCCGTTTCTATGGCTAAGCTAGGTCCTCTCAGTGCTAACGGGGGTCGGCTGTGGAGAGCAGTGTGACAGGCGACACGTGGGGGGCTCGTCCTGCTGGAGGGTTAGCTGGCTGCTCACGGGTTCTCCACGGAACCCGCTCCTAACGTCCATCAGGGACGTGCAGCCTCCTGAGAAAGCGGTCTTCCTTCATCAGACGAAGGAGCAGAACACGAAGCCAACAGGGAGAGCTCATCTTGTGTCACCTGTGCCTGGCCCCTGCACGTCACAGCCAGCCGGGCGCCGCCGCGGGGCCGTGCTCCGACGGTGAGTCACGGGCGATCTTATCTATCGTGGGGCAGCAGGGCACCCGCCGGCGCTAAGCCCACTGCGCACGTAGGCCGGTGCAGAGCCACGCTCCCGGCCCGCCCTGCGCAGCGGGCCACCGTGCTGAGTGCTGCGGGCCACTGTGCACAGGGCACATATTTGTGTGTCCACACACGGAAACCGTGCGGTGAGAACATGCGACAAGAATGGAAAGTGGAACGCTTGCGCAGGGCACTGACCCGACATGGAGCTGGCGGGCCTGGGGGCGGCTCTGGGTGAGTCAGTGAGGAATGGGGCGCAGCTGGGGGGACAGGGCGCTGCTGCGCACATTAGACTTATGGCACGGAACCAGAGCTCCCCACATGCACAGGCGATGCCATGCGGTGCTCTGAGGGCGACCGTGTCCCCAGCTCCATGGAAGTTTTCGGGTCCGTGAGCGCATGGGGCCACCTGGGCAGTGTGTGGACCGTCGTTGACTGAAGCCGTGTTGTGCGACATATGGCTGCACACTATTGCTACTTACTGATGTGCTTTTTACATGTAATGTCCAAGTACATGCTACTTACTGATGTGCTTTTTACATGTAATATCCAAGTACATGCTACTTACTGATGTGTTTTTTACATGTAATGTCCAAGTACATGCTACTTACTGATGTGCTTTTTACATGTAATGTCCAAGTACATGCTACTTACTGATGTGCTTTTTACATGTAATGTCCAAGAGGAAAACCAAAGCAAATCGAATTCCTGGCCGTGTCTCTCGGGATTCCTGGAATTAGAGCTATGGGATGGCATGGTGAGATAAGGTAGAACCTGCACTTCCGTGCAAGAGCTGGTTCTTTCCAGCTCTTATTTGGTTGATTTGTCGAACTCCTGTGAGAGTCTGGAGACAGTATCTGTATCTCTAAGACACGAATAGAGAGGTAAATTCTTTTGCTTCTCATTGAGGAGTAATAGGGGTTTCTTATACACACATTCCTCTGTGGGACAGATCCTATGCGGGTAACAAATCTGTTTAAAAAGTATCATACATTGTCCGGCCGGCGTGGCTCAGTGGTTGAGCATTGATCTATGAATCAGGAGGTCAGGGTTCGGTTCCCGGTCAGGGCACAGGCCCGGGTTGCGGGCTTGATCCCTAGTGTGGGGGGTGCAGGAGGCAACCGATCCATGATTCTCTCTCCTCATTGATGTTTCTCTTTCTCTCTTCTTTCTTCTCCGAAATCAATAAAGATATATTTTTTAAAAAGTATAATGAAAACACACATATAAAAACAATAACACAGAACAAACATTAGCACGTTGTGCCGCATGGTGGGTGGATGTGAGTTTGACAGGCAGCTGGCTCTCTTCAGCTGTCATCTGTCTGTCCCAGTCTGTCTGTCTGTCCCAGGAATGCTCAGCAGCGTGTGTCCTCGGAATTTCACTCTCGGGAGCTTCCTTTTTGCCCATTTTATTTTTCTCACGAGGAAAACAGAGAAATACGTTTCACCTGGGGCAGGGCCACTTCCCTCTCTAGACAGAAACCTCACCTGCTGATGGGAACTGCGACTAAGGAACTGAAAGTTGGGGAGCGTTTGGCACCCTTCGCAGGTTTGCGGCATCGAGTGTAGAGCTTTGAACTCATGCGGCACAGGAGGAAGCACAGGGAAGGAAGCTCCTGTGTCCTGTGTCCTTCCCTCTGCTGGAGGAGGGATGGGCTCCGAGGTGGCCAGGAGACACTGTGGTTCCTCTGTTCTCCCCAGCTGCTGGGGAGTGAGCACCATCCAGGCCCTCCTGGTGTGTAAGGGTTTTACCTAGTGAACTCCTGGTGACGCCCCGAGGGTGTGTGAGGACCTGGCACACAGTGACCCGCCTCGGAGCCCCGAGCTCAGCCGCTCTGCCCGTGCACACATGGTCCCAGGACATGACTTTAAAGTCCAGGGGGGACCCTTTTCCTGAACCGCACGGGTGGGATTATTCTAGAGACATCTGTGTGCACAGACACGTGGACACAGACAGAAGAGAGGCCCTGGGAGGAGGGGGGCAATGCTGAGAGCGGGGGAGGGGCAGCCCTGGGCAGGAGGAGGGCAATGCTGAGAGTGGGGGAGGGAATGGGGGGCAGCCCAACTCCACAGGATAAACGGGGGCTGCGCTCCCCTGAGCTGCGGGAATGCCCTCTGCAGGTGACCGCCCACACCCTCCAAGAGCGCCAAGCCCAGGAGATAGGACAGGGCAGGTCCCCTTGCCATCAGGCCTGCTTGCTCTGCGCCGGGATGTGGCCTTGACAGCTTGTACTTTTAACCATCCTGCGTTTTACTCTTCAGTCATCTATTTATTTGTTTTTTCTGTACTAAACTCTGGTGTGAGGCTCCTATTACCCGGTCCTTTCGTTTGAATGACTCTGCAGGACTGTTTTTCTTAATATACTACGTACATTCACGTACATATGACGGGTCATGCCCATGAGTGTGAGTATAGTAAACCAGGAAAGGCGGGTCTGTATTCACCTCAGTGGACATAGCAGCGCACCTGCTGGGCCCCAGGACAGACTCTCCTCCACCCAACCAGCTGGGGACTCGGTGTCTCCACGGTCATGACAGGGAGGCATTGGACAGGCCCACGTCCAGAGGTGACCCCCGCCTCCGGCCCCCTGCACTCTGGCAGCTCACCACGGGCTCCATCTGAACCTCCGAGAACGCCGCGGGGCCACCTGCCCATCTCTACTCCCATCTCCACCCCCACGGTCACTGCCATTTCCTTATTCCCTGAGTCTGAGGGTGGCTACTCAGATCACACATTCTCTCTCTTACTACACTGCTCAGGACGTTGGCCTCAGAGAACAGCCCTTCTCTCCCCACCCCGCCCCCCCCCCCCCCACTCCTGCTGTGACGGCTGCAGGCAGGGAGCTCCTCCTGAGGTAGATCCCTGCCCAGCATTGCAGCATGTGAGGCCAGCCCCCATCCTCCTCTTCCCTTCATTACCCTGACTTTCACTTAGAAAGTTCATCTCGTGTTTATATCTGCTTATGAAATGCATGTTCCTGCTCTCACTCCCCGAAGGGAACGGGAACACACTACTGCTCGACGCCATCTGAGGTTCTGGGGATGATGGCTCACCTGCCACGGGGTTCTGGGATGTTCCGTCTCCGCTTGTCTAACAACATGAGACACAGCGTCTGCAGAAGCGAGCACGGTGGGCAGGAAGACTTGACTAGATTTTTGGTCAGAATCATAAACATGTTGCTAACAGGTCAACTGTCTTAGAAATGTAAACATTGGTTCTCTTAGGTTTGTCTGTTTTTATTAAAACATGTTCACTCACAAATGCCTTATGAAACCTTTCAAAGTGTAAAACCAAAGTGCCATGTACACATCCCACCCGGGAACATCTATTGAGACCACCTCCAGGACAAACACTCTTCCAGATCTCAGGGAGCAGCCAGGTCGGGACAGGAAAGCGCCTGTCTCAGAACTGCAGGCCATAAACTGAAGGTTACTGAGGTCACAATTCTTGCTCAATGACTGAGGATTACAGAAAAAAAAAAGAGAAGATCTCATGTTATAAAACATCTTCTTTTAAAGCTGTTTAGGGGCCAAAAGCATTAATATTTTTTCTCCCACCTTCTAAGTTAGAGTGGGTCAGTAATGAAATTAACAAAAGCAAGTTGAAAGGAGAACAGCCAACGTTTTAACACATATGCATGGAGAACTCACATGAGCATGAAAATCCCAAAGACATGGGGCGGCGGGGGGATAAGACGTGTTTAGAGAAAGAGAGAGAGGAGGGTGGCAGGTGTTAGATTTCAGACGTGAGGATGGCGGTTCCCAGGCAGCTGAAGAAGATGGGAGCCAGCAGCAGGAGAACTCTGGCTGGGCAGCTCGGCGACAGGGTCCCTGGGGTCACCCCGCCGTGGCCCCAAGTCTCCCTGACTGATTCTAGGGTGAAGAGTCTCAGGTCGTAAGCAAGACCCCCGTCCTGAGGCAGGTTTCCCATCCCAGTCTTCAGGCAGGAACGGGCTGAGGCCCATGGCTCCTTCTGAGTCTCGATTCTTCATAAACACCTTAAAATCACTGTCCCCAAAGGGCAGCTTCAGGGTGGCCAGACCCGGATCCTCCCGGTCCTGCCTTGGAGCCTGTCAGTAAGTTTCCCATTCGGCTGCCATGTGGGTAGATTGCTCCATATTTCATTGGTCCATTCAGTCCTGGAAATGCATCCGTCCAGGTAAGCCGCTGAGTCTCATTTCAGGAGGCGGCTATGGATACGGCTCCCAGTTGAGACCTAGATTGTGTAAATAAGCGATCGGGGATTTAATAAGAGGTACGTCTGTGAAAACAAAGGGAAGAAACAAACAAATATTAATCATTGGAACAGACCACAGACTTGGTTTCTGGGTTCTGAAGGCAAGCAGTCAAGAAATTTCTAGATGTCTCTCTCGAATCATCTTCAGATGGAGTGAAAGCAGGCAGGGCCAATCTGACAGACAGCTGATTTTTTCCCATACATATATATTAATTATTGACTTCAGAGAGGAAGGGAGAGGGAGAGAGGGATGGAAACATCAATGATGAGAATCATGGATCCGCTGCCTCCTGCATGCCCCACACAGGGGATGGAGCCCGCAACCCAGGCCTGTGCTCTGACCAGGAATCGAACCCTGACCTCCTGGCTCCTAGGTTGGTGCTCAGCCACTGAGCCACGCCGGCGGGCTAGAGTACTGATTTGAAGTCTGTCTCTGATGATGGCATCTGGTGCTCAGGCAAGCTCCGCGTGACTGACACAGTGTCAGTCGCTGAGACTAAGAATGTGCTGAAGATGTCTCTAACGTTTATATCGAGTCATTTAGTTGCTGTTTGTAACTGCAAGTCTCAGAAAAAATTTTTACTTCCCAGTTATTCCAAGGAAAAGGATGGGAGAAAAAATGAAGCATCAGTTCCGAGGGTTGTAGCCAAATATTTAAAACCAGAATTCAAAATCCAGTCCGGTGTATAGGTGAAAAATAACACTTAAAGACAACTAAACTAGAATCTAAGATCCCCAGCTGTGTAATATGGTTTCTATTGAGACACAATTTCTCTTTCTAAAGTTACCTTCATATTTTTTTAATCAAAAATAGCCCAATTAAGACGAATGTGTTGCATACATCTAGTTCCAATCAGTATAGTTTCAATCAGAATGGCCTGATGACCTGCGTACATGCCGTCAGAGAACATGGAGTCTCTCCATCTGGCGCCAGTGGAGCCGAACACTGGCCCCGAGGAGAGCAGTGGAGAAATCTGGCCATTTGTTCCGAATGTGCCATTGAAAGATGGGAAGCCGACGCCCAAAGCCCCAGCTCCCTGGCGGCGTGCAGGTTACTGACCACCCAGGGCAAGTGGCCAGGCAGCCTGGGCGCAGCTTTGGGTCTTTCTGGGAACAGTGTGGTCAGAGGGAGGTAAAGGCCAGGAACCAGTTCTGCACGTCCTGGAGACATGAACGGCCCTCTGGCTCCGGGACCCTCTGTCTGGGTTGATGGGAAAGTAGATAGCAGTCCTTCCACCTCAGGGCTCAACAACTAAAACTCAGCTAAGTCAGGATGCTATCTCAAAGTTGCTGGAGGTGATCCTCACTCAGGGTTAGGCTACGGACTCTGTTGCCTTGAGGGTTGCTGATTTTCCAGGAAAACGGTTAGGTCCCTGAGGCTAGAGAGAGAGAGAGAGAGAGAGAGAGAGAGAGAGAGATGATTTCTTCATCAGGAATCTCCAGACTGAACTTTAGTCTCTCAATGCTAAGAAGCCAAGCCACGTAGTTCCCTTCAGACCTTGCCTGTGATCCCTGTAAATTGGGGTGAATCCCTCAGGTGCACAGCCCCTCAAGTTCCTTGAGGTTGTCCTTTGCCATCTCCCAGGAAAGAAGGCTGTTTCTCACCTGGAAACAAGGTACCAGGCTGGTTTTCCAAGCGACTCTGGCTTCCAAAGTCAGTCTTAATTCCTCAAAGCTTTCTGGTGACATCCTGGTCTATGCAGGTCTCTTTCAAACATGACATCTCAGTCCAAGTCTTGGAAAATAAAATCCATTTCCAACTGTGTTCAGTTATAAAGAGAACAGAATCTTATTGAATTTATGCAAATAACCACATTGCCATGAAAATTATAATACTCATTAAGAGTTTTCAAATTCTGGAGGGATCATGCAGGGAGAATAATAAATAAATGTTTCAATATTACTTACATTTACCAAATTTCTCTAAGGAAAACAGGTTTCCTTATATCTGGGAAACAAAACAAGATGTAAAAATCAGCCATATTTCCAATAAAAGCTATAAAAGTTAAGATCATCCTTAGTTCATTTAGACTCATTCAATCAATCCTTACTTATTCTTATCATTTGCCAGCATTTCATGAATCCAGTTATTCCTTGGAATTTTCTGAATCCTCATCCAAAGTATGACCTGAAAATGTATGAGCAGAAACTGGCAGTATACATAATTAGTCTTCTCCATGGGTCTTTCTGAAGATGAAATATATTTGCAAATGCATCAGATTAAAATAATGACTGTCTATAAATGACATGTTTATAGATCTGGTTATAATACAATTGACAAAGAAATTTGATTTTCTATAACATAACATTTTAAGATAGCAACTCTTGGAGATTTTTATGTAATCTCTAGAACACCCATTTTACTGTTAAGAATATATATATGTGTAATTTTATCAAACCTGTAATTTTATCAAACCAAATAGGCCTAATTAGTTTAAAACTTCTCTCTTTATAAGGACGGAGAGAACAAATCTTCTAGGGGTCCCAAGGACCCATTGGAATAACCAAAGTCATTTTCAGGTTGAAAAAAGGTCTTCTTTTAAAATTTTAAGCCATTGGAAGTTTGTCAGACATACAGGTAATATATTACTAGGAAATCATATGAAATTGCTCATTTATTCAAGATAATAGTAAAAGGAATCAAACACATGTAGGTCAGGATTGGGAAGGCTGTTTTCCTAAGTATTCAAAAACCTGGTGAAGACAACACAGAAAGCTGTTCTAATAAAACATAAAATCTTTGTTTTCTAGGTAGAAAACTTTTCATAGTATCTTATCAGGAGTAAAACAATAAGCACAAAGAAAACCTCATCTTTTCAACAGACTAAAAATACAAAAACCAAACTCTAATTCTGTATCCACTTACTTTTGATATTTACATTAATTTTCTCATATTTATTTCAATCTTAATAAGCTTAGCCATATGTAAAATTTTATTTCTTAAGATTTCTCTTCACAAACCTAAAACTTTCCTAGTCCCTTTTAGTTTTCCTTTTCTTAGCTTATTTTGAAATAACCAACTTCAGAACAACCATTTTCTTTTAATTTCCTCAAAAGATGTATCTCCACACCTTATACCTTCTCTTTAAAAAAAAATACAATTTTGCTCTATCTTAATTAGAATGCTTAACCCTTAAAAACCTTAATTTCTAGTGGCAACTAAAAAATAAGCAATTAGTATTCTTGAGATTGGCAACTTTATGAATACATTCTATAACTTATAGAAATCTAGGCTCTTTAATTGGCAAATATATTCACAATTTTTTAAGAAGCATTTTAAAATAAAGTACAAGACATAACTGGTCCAAATGTATCTTTTAGCTTCTCTGAAAAGATTCAGTATTTTATGTTAAGTCAAACTATCTAGATGATCAAAAATGTTATCTTTTACCTCAGTAAAACTCTAAAGTTTCAAGTTACCAAGAGAATTTCTTAAATATTTGGCTACAATCCTCTGACCTAATGGTTCTGTTTCCTCCCATTCTTTGTCTGGGAATTATTCAGAACTAACACTTGTTTTCTGAGAAGGAATGACATCAACTTCAGAGAAACCACCACAACTGTTCATGTGGAAACACGCCACCTGAGACGTTGCCTGAGAACCTGATGACCTTACCAGTGACATTCACAGGTCATATCAGTGTAATCTATCAGGTCATCTCTGCCTGCCTTCATTCCGGCAAAAGAACCGAGCCTTACATCTAGAAACCTCTCAATGGATAGCCTGACAGATGCCAAAACTGGTTCATAATTTTCTCTGGTCATTAACCTTTGTTTTTGTTTTTTTTCTTAGTTTTCATAGACACAAACCTTATTAAATACCTGATTATTTGCTTGCACGATACTGACCATACTGACCTCACTTTGGGAGCCTACCTGTATCACCACCTCCTGAAATGAGACCCAACAATTTACCTGAACTGACTTATTCTCAGGACGGAATAATTGCATTGATGAAATATGGAGCAATCTACCAATTTAGCTTCTAGAATGTGAAATATTTAAAGTTTCAAAGAGGGGGTTGAAGGGAACTCGAGTGCTGCCCTTCTGAAGTTGTCACAAGACAGGGACTGGGGTGAAGGAGGGTCTGTCCTGGCACAGTCTGCAATGTGGGGGTTCTTGACTTCCTGTAGGGAAGATTTCACGAAGTGAGTCGATGTGATTTTGAGAGTGCATTCATTAAAGCTGGGACAGTGAAACAAAGGAAGGGCTTAAGATAGAAGTGGCAAGAATGCCGATGGAGGAGTGAGCCACACTGGGCTGTGTGGCCTCAGGAAAGGAAGTCATGGGGACAGGAGGGAGCCAGGCTGGGCTGTGTGGCCTCAGGAAAGAAGTTACAGAGGCCAAAGGAAAGTCCTTAGAGACAAGTTAAGGGGATTAGTGCAGAACAAGCTGCTGCTGCCTGCTGCTCCCCTGGTTAAAAGTCTCATGGGGACCCCTAGAGTGTAGGAGAAGGAGAGTAAACATACAAGCCTGAGAAAAGGGGGGCATGGGCGTGCTCCAAGGAGAGTGTGAACTGGGTCCTTGTCTTGACAGTTCTTGCCTGTTTTCTAAAGGTGGGAGTTTGGGGGGGCGGGTCTCAGGGAAGGTCTTAACAGAATATTCAACAGCTTTCCAGGTGTGTCCTTTCATATGCCAATGCATCAAAATGAGCACATACGGGCATCTGGGTTCATTCCCTGGTCAGCCTCACTGCTTCACTTTTATCTTGGGATTGTCTGGCTCTCGTTGGGTTTTTGTTCTTTATTCCCCCGACTTCATCTGTGCTGGGGTTGGGCTGGCACGAGGGGCACTAACTGGGTCTCTGTTATTTCCCTCCTTTGCCAGGTTGGGGAGGAGAGGTATAGACCATCTGCTCCTACGGGTCCTTGGAAGATCTGGCGATTTATTAGCAGGCTGTCGATTCCTCGACTTGTTTAATGATCTTGTCTCAGCTTCCCTCATCCCACTGGCCAAGGACTTTTCCTGGCTTCTTCCTATCCTGCCTTCACGCTGCCCTGCTGGGATATTGATTTTAGGCTGTTTACTAAGGAACAAGACTCAGAAAGGGCCTTTGATCACCACCCCTTTCCTGCCCTGGAGACCTGAATCGAGCAACCTGCTTTAGGAAGGCAGCCTGGGTTTCCTCACCTTCAGAACCTGCTCCGAGCGTGAGCTCCAAGCCTGCTGGCTAGATGCCTTCTGTGGCCCGTGGCTTCGGAGCTGCCCAGCAAGGACGTTCCGGCCACGTATGTTCTGCTCTGTCTCAGTCCCTGTAACCACCCGTTCTCACTCTTACAATCGAATAACCTGGACCCCTTTTTCTCTTTTGTCCCAAAATGCCTGATATATCTGGTGTTATTGCCCACTGTCTTTGGAATTTTCATGCCTGTGTGAGTTCTCCTTGCTCATGTATTAAACACTTGATATTCTCCTGTGAATCTGTCTCTGTTCATTACTTCCTGGCCCAGCCAGAAAAACTTGGAAAGTGGGAGGAAAAGTAATCATGTATTTTGTAGTTACCTCACTCCTATTCTATCTTTTATAAATGATTATTTTAATCGTGAAACAATCATCTAAAGTAGCTGTTGTTACTGTTTTAAATGCAAAGGAATCAGAACAATGGAACGTGTAATTCCGTGGGACAGCATTGAGCACGTGCAGAGAGTAAGGAGCAGAGCATAGCATAAACCCACGTCTGTGCGAGTCCCGTGTCTGTAATCTCAGGTCACACCGCATTGGAAAGGGGAGAGGGAATGGTGTTCCGATGCGCATTGGCAAGTGCTGTCATCATGAAACACCTTCATATTCTCCCTCGTTCATCGTGTGTTATCTTTCTGGCCCAAGGACCGAGGTCAGAAGTGTTGGCTTGGTGGAAGTGCTTGTTAATGGGATGACATTGGAATGGGATCAACATCGTCAGGAATAGGAAGGACACGGTAGTACTCGGAATGCTATCTTCTTTCAAATTCCGTAAAGATGATTGTTTTCTTGCTCACAGAGAGCGTGCAACTATTTGTGGCTAATTACCGCCCTCTCTCGACAGCATGTGATAGAAGCTAATTTATGATTTAGGACTATTTCATGTTAGAAGTATAAGAAATCTCATCTGTGAAGATGATCGATTAAATCTGGAGGATGAAGAGCCTTACCCAAACAGCCAGAGGTGGGTTAAGGAGAAGAACCGAATGAGACCTCGTGCGTCATGTCCTACTGTCGGTATTGTGTCAACTAGTTGAAGATCAGTAATTTTAGTTTGCCCAACAAAGTTTTCCACGTTATGAGTCTCAAAAATAAGGTTTACAATGGTCAGAGGAATTCAAAAATTATTTTATATTTTAAAACTTTAAATTAAGTGTTTGTCGAGTTTAAAAAGAACTCATACAGCACAGAAAAGCGAGACAAGGAAACATCTGTTACTCTGCTCCAGAGGGGCCACTTGTAACTGTCTTTGTGTCATTCTAAATATTATATATGTATCTATATTTTCAAAATTGAAATATTCTCCAACTTTTTAAACATGTAAAACATGTAGAATTTTTCCATATTACCATACAGAGATGTAACTTATTTTTTTAATAGGGCTCCCTTGTATGGACACTTTGGAAGATTCCAGGCAAGCTGAGAATGTCCTTAGAATCGTTTTGCGTATACTTCATCAGAATTCATGTTGGTGTATCTTTTCCTGGGCTGGTCTAGTGTAAAGCTGTTCTGTCCTCATTCCGCTCCACGAGGGGGCACCTAATGTTGGCACCTCCTTACTGACTAGGGGTGTCCATGCTGATCAGGGTGCTGTGTGCCGGCTTCTCCATCCGGAGCTGCCCCATTTCTCTGCATCTTCACATGGAGAGAATCTGAGCAGCAGAAGTGCTCAGCTAAGATAAACAATTAAAATAATCACCTTGTGAAATCCTTTCTCTCAGGCAGCAGTGAGGGAATAGAGTTCAGATGCTAATTATTATTTTCCCACTAGTGCTGATGGTTCATCTCCTGGCTTCTCACTTAATTCTGGTTCCTCTTTGTGGAAAAACACAAATTGGTAAGGTATTTGCAACCGTTGCACACGGAGTGTTAGGAATGTTTTGGCATCTTCAACAACGCATGTAACTCTGAAATTTGTCAGGAGTAGGTCTGTATGTAACATGCGAAGCATAATAATAATGGTTTTCATTGGCAACTAGATGAACACCAAACACCAGAAGTATAGACAGTTTTATTTTTCTTAAAGCATTTAATAAGACAGATTTTCAAAAATTGTATTAAAATTTTAGTCATGTGAATTATTTAAAATTTGTACATTCATTAAAAATTTGTACATTGCTTACATTTTAATAAATAATTTTTAATGCTTTAGAAGAAAATACTTTTTGAAAATATGAGCTTTTAAAGTATTGATTTAATTCAACTTATATTTTGAACAAAATCTTATAAATTGCATACACTTAAAGTAGAATAAAATGGACTGGCCAAGTGTGGCTCAATGGTTGAGCATCGACCCATGAACCAGGAGGTTGTGGTTCAATTCCAGGTCAGGGCACAGGCCTAGGTTGCGGGCTTGATCCCTGGTAGGGGGCATGCAGGAGGCAGCTGATCAATGATTCTTTCCCATCACTGATGTTTCTATCTCTCTCTCCCTCTCCCTTTCTATCTCTGAAATCCATAAAAACATATTTAAAAATAATAATAAAGTAGAACAAATTGTGTGACAACCTTAATTTTAACATAATTATCAATTTTATTAATTAGTATTATTATTTTGCTGAAATGAAGGCAAGAAAGTCCAATGGTATACTTATGAATTATGTACATGTTTAGTTTAGTATTCATGCAAGCATCACTGGCCAATTAGCCAAATACCCAAATATGCACAATAAAAATTCAATTGAGGGACCTTGGTATTCTGTCAACTTGGAGCCACATAAAGATTTTGGCTTTACGACACAGTGTACAATTGCATCTTTATGAAGGATATTGGTCTAAGTGAGATAGGATATATTTTATGTAGTAATTTGCTAATTTAATTAACTTTCATTATTTAACATGTGGTCATCACAGAACCTTGCTGCCTCCCACTTTCCTGTAAACAAGCAGAGAATTTTCTGAATCCCTCGCTGGCCAGCGACTGCCCACCTGCCGCGTGCCTGTCCCGGGACATTAACGCCAACAACCCAGGCAAAGACACCTGTCTCTTCCCCGCTTACATTTCCCACGTTTTTCATCAGAGCGGTCGGGGGACAGACCCTGGACTATGACGTGGCTTTTGCCCCCGTAATGGCACACACAATGGTCCCAATGCTTCTCGTTGGCATCACAGATTTTTATTGAATGGATATGTGGTTTCACTAGTGTGTAGTCTAACTGCAGGTAACTTGATCGGAAGACTTGGAGAAAAAGGCCAGGCCCTGGGGAAAATGTTTAGGGACCAAAAGAAAGAAGAATAGGAAAATGTCAATGCGGCTAATAGTATCCTCAACATTTCGTAAGTGGAATTGAAAGAAGAAAGAAACAAGAATACATAATTTAAAAAATGTTTTTATGGATTTTAGGAAAAGAGAGGAAGGGAGAGGGAGAGAGAGAAACATCGATGAGAGAATCGTTGATGGGCTGCCTCCTCCATATCCGCTACTGGGGATCCATAAGCCCACAATCTGGGCAGGTGCTCTGCCCGGGAATCGAACTGGCGACCTCTTAGTTCATGGGTTGATGCTCAACCACCTGTCCACACCAACGAGGCCAGAATAGGTAAATGTAAGCTGACTTTTGTATCAGGCTAGAGTGGTGGTCTAGAAGCCGAATATGCTTGATCAGTTGGTACTGTAACATGCAACGGGCAACCATAAAACCACAGCCTGTCCACGCCGGGGACCATGACCGCTGGCGCTGCCCGGGGTTGCGCACAGGAAAGCGAGGTAATGACAGGCACCGGCCCTGCAGCGCCGTTCCGGGGGCAGCAGCAGCCGGCAGGGAGGGGCCGCAGGTTCTCTGAGTGCTGTCAGGCTCAGTGACTCACAAGTCGGCCAGCAAGTGGGGGCCGCCCAAGCCCAGTGGGCCGGAATGGATGGCTCAGCTCCCCGCACAGCCACGCTCCCTGGGGGTGTGGAATCCCGCAGGCCCCGGCCCCTCCCTGGGACGGGGTCGGACTAAACGGTGGAAGCAGACAGATCTCCTGGTCATGCCCTCGCCACGTGCTGAGTGATGAGGTACACACACGACAAGATCCATGTAGACAGACTTTTTATTTTTACTTTTGTTCATCCTCCCCTGAGGACATGTTTCCGTTGATTTTTAGAGAGAGTGGAAGAGAGAGGGGAAGACAGAGAGAAACATCGATGTGAGAGAAACTTATCGATGGGTTGCCTCCTGCACGTGCCTGGACCAGGGTCTGGGCCGGGGAGGAGACTGCAACCGAGGTACGTGCCCTTGACTGGAATCGAACCCGGGACCCTTTGGCCTGCAGGCCAACACTCTATCCACTGAGCACACCGGCCAGGGCTCACTGTAGATTTTTCATGTTTATCTGAAAGCCACGGAGTGTGTCTTTCCGCTCCCAAAACCAGGCCCCTGAGCACGGCTCGCTGTGGCTGATGTGTGGCCTCTGAGACCTGCTGGGCACATTGCTGACCGTTGGGGGGAGGCGGGGAACCGGGGGGGGGGGAGCAGAGGGAGGGCGGTCCCCGGGCGCCCTGGTGAGGGCGCTGTCTTCCATCTGGGACTCTTCCTGCTACTTACTCCCTTCCTGTTTTGGGGGCAGTGTTGGCCACTCAGACCCAGTGAGGACCCGCACTGTCTGTCTCTGTCTGAAACACCCTTCACTCCGGCCCACTCCACGGTCTCTCCACTCCACAGAAGCAACCTTCTCCATAAGATGAGACGCGTCTTCCCACTCATGAGGTGGTGCGTTGCTATCTGCGGTGTTGAAACCCGTAATTTACACGATTGTTTT
Organism: Ia io; assembly: GCA_025583905.1. NCBI lineage: Eukaryota > Metazoa > Chordata > Mammalia > Chiroptera > Vespertilionidae > Ia > Ia io. Next base: position 1,742,228 of record JAJQQW010000014.1, read on the forward strand.
TAACACGTGCACAAATAGTATTACTCTGTTCTTTTGCAATTTTCTTTTTCTTCACACATCGTTATTTTTCGCAAATGTATATTTGCTTATATGTGTGGATCTACTTCCTGCAGTTTAGTGATGGTATGGAATTCCATGTATTAACAAATGCAATTAACTCGTCCATCCCTACGAGGAGCAGCTAGGTTTTGTGGAACTTATTGGGTGGCATTGGTTCGCAAAGCCAGCGGGTCTCAAGGAGCAGTTGTGTTTTGGATACAAGTCCTTTATCAGCTGCACCGTCTGCTAATATTTTTCCTCAGCCTGTGCCTCATCTCTTCTCTCCCCAGATGACTGGCCAGTTTTTATTTTCACCCAATGATGTTCCTGTGTAGACACACTCTTAGAACACGTAAAACAAGCAAAAGGTGTTCAGTTTCACCTTTAGTAACGCTCCTTCCTGTTGGCCGACCTAAGGAACACTCTGGGATGGAGCAGAGCGTCACTGGAGGTCACTGTTGTCTCAGCAGATGTGGCTGTTTTGTTCCTAAAGAAGGTACTTTAGAATATTTGCTGAAGAAGCGCTTTACTGGAAAAGGGAAATGCTTAGATTCTTAAAACAGTATTTGGTTGTGAGTCAATTCTGGGGTAAGGATTTAATTGGTGAGCCTCACCTCTGCACAGAAATTATTCCCGACGCCTCTTTGTATGGATACTGCTCGTGTTCCTAGGATCTCAGTTGCTGTGGTGCCCGACAGATCAGAGAGCACCGAGATTTGTGGGTGCCCCGCCCCTCTGTCTGGCACGGGTCCGTGAAGAGCTGTCCTTTTCATGCGTGTTGTGCCAGTGCCCAGCCTTCTCAGGACGCACGGGGCCTAAAAAACAGGAAACCCGGTGACTCCTCAGAGCGGGTAAATACAGCCTCAGGGACCACGGGACAGAGGAAATCTGCCGTAATTTTTCAGCCACCACAGGTGTGAGCCGAGAGGACTAAGTTGTACGATCGTGTTAGAGATTTAGTTCTCATTTAGTCAGTGGGTTCTGGCCCAATGATCCCTCTACGTGATATGGTTTAGAGTTCATTCTTTTTCTTTATTTTTAATATATTTTATTGATTTTTTAAAGAGAGGAAGGAAGAGGGATAGCGAGTTAGAAATATAGATCAGAGAGAAACATCGATCAGCTGCCTCCTGCACATTCCCTACTGGGTATGTGCCCACAACCAAGGTACATGCCCTTGACCAATCGAACCTGGGACCCTTCAGTCCGCAGGCTGACGCTCTATCCACTGAGCCAAACCGGTTAGGGCCAGAGTTCATTCTTTAATGGTACAGACACGTCCAGGGTTGCAAAGGGGTTGAATAAGGTTCTTTATACAGTTAGATACATAACCAGCTTGTTTCTCAAATGTTAAGTGTTTAAAAGACATTGGCATATCGATATCTTCTTAGCTAGCAAGCTATTGATTTCGCAAAGAATAAAACTAACGAGACTTGATGCGTTATTGCTATCCCAAGTGAGACAGCATGTCTGACTGGTATGGGGGGCTGCCGTCAGAGGGGGAGGGTCCAGCAGCCTTGACTCACACGGCGGCCAGAACTCGGGATCCAAGGTGCTAAGTGCATCAGTCAGGTCCCGGCCTCCTGAGGCAGCGCCCGAGCAGGCGAGTCATCTCCTGGTTTTGAATGGTGATATGCAGTCCCGCATCCGTAAGAATGAAGCCGTGAGGGGAGGAATAGGATCACTGGGATATTTGGGAGACTGAGTCAGGAGTAGCCCTCGTGTTAATACGGAGGATGAAGGTGTTCATTTCTTCTCCCTTTTCTCCCATCCCTAAGTTAGCGCATTTATCTTATCCTTCTTTTCTAAACACAAAAAAGTGGAACTTAAAATAATTTAAATTTGTGTGTAATTTGAACTGATCTTTAAATTAAAATGGCAAGATTCGTGTTTTTCCGAGTTTCAGCAGACATTTACTCTGGGTAACAGTGAGCTCTGACACGGGGAGGCTGAGCAGCTGTTCGGCCGCTCGTGGGTTTGTGTGTCTGAGGCCGTTTGCTGAGCGCACGTCAGCGTGGACGAGGCTGTGGTGTCCCTGGGCTCAGAGGCCGCAGGCTTCTCCCCTGACCTGCTCCTCAGCATCCCCATCGTCCCTGGCATGCGGAGGGCACGCGGTGAGCCTGTAACACATGCGTGTTGTTGCCGGGTTGTCACCCATCGTGTAAAAGGCAGACAACATCTCTCCGGCCTCAGAGGTGCTTTCTGAGGCTACATTTTCTTTCCCCCGCGTTCTAATACTGTCAGGGATCCTGCAGGAGAAGGTTATGTTATGTTATGTTTCCATTCAATTTATTTTTTCCTTCAGCTGCTGGGCAAACTCAAGAGAGCATTGGAGCTGTTATTCTGGGTAGAGGATTTCCGAAATGACCGAAGTGGGCCTTGCTTTGTATGCGGGGGCCGCCCCAGGCCGGGGAGAAGGGCCGCCCAGCTCCGAGTGTGAGCGCGGGAATAAAAGCACAGATGTTGTGTGTGAGGGAGCAAGTCTGTTCTTTTGTCTGGAAAGTGAAATTTATAGGTTTTGAAGTTCAGCGAGGAATGTATTTCTATGGTGACAACTTCTGGGGATGCTATATTTTACCAGAATTGCTGAGACACAAAATTAAGATTTCTATGTGCCTGCGACTGGGGAACCCCTGCTAGAGATTCATGAGGGGGTCCTGGGAACACAACTGAGAACTTAATAAAAGCAAGATCCCCGCGGGTGGAAGAGGAATGAGTGGCACAACCTTCTCCTGTGGGTGACTGTTCACCGGTTATGGCTCAGTCAGTGGCTGAGCTGCCAGGCACGACAGACCCTCTGTCTGCCGAGAGGCGCGTGGCCATCAGCAGCATTGAGGGGGCCTCCATTGTCCTGGGTTCGAGGTCCAAGTCATGGATCCCGGGGCTCATTTCTGCCGGACGGATGCCTTTATTTCTATTCCCCGTGCTGGTGCTTGTCGTTAGTAAGTGACTTACTGCCTCGATCAGGGGCATCGCTGCTGGAAGCATCGCCACCTCGCCAACGTGAGCAGCTGGCGCTGCAGAACAAGGAGCAGGAGGAGCCCCGGCGACGGGGCAGCAGACCGAGGCGGGACCGGGTGAAGCTGGGGGTCAGCTGTGCCCCTAGGAGGGCGGCCCGGACTTCTCTGTAAAGGACGGGACCCGGTTAGGGCGCCTTGTTGCTCACAGTCAAGGCTCTTTGCCTTCCGCTGGCCCTGGGTCCAGACTCTCCCCCTAAGGCCTGAGCCCACAACTCGGGTGCTTTTGCATCTGTTCCTGGAGCCAGCAGCCAACGCAGAGGGTCACACGCTATAAAGCAAATCGCAGGGTGAAGTCCCCCCATTTTAAGGGACCGTTGACTCATACAAAGTTGCCCCAAAGTCATGAAGCAGGACCGCGGCCAGGGAAGGGGGGCCGGCGGGAGGCGGTGGGTGAGCACGGCCTGCGCAGCTGGAGGGGACGGGTCCCCCTCCCTGTGTGGCTCCGCGGTCAGGGGGGTCCGTCGCTGGGGCGTTGCTCACCGGGTGGCCGGTGCCCAGGTGCTCTGCTGTGCGGGCTGCGGAGACAGGACAGACGGAGGCCACCCCCTGACGTCACATGAACGACTGTGACTAAGAGCAGAGGAGTGTCCTTCTCCGGCACATTTCTGATTCTTCCTCTTTTGGAGAGTGTGGTTCATAGTATACCCGTCTCCCAGGGCTCTGTGTGGGTGAGATAAGATGAGATAACAAATAATAATATTTTTAAAATATATTTTTATTGATTTCAGAGAGAAAGGGGAGAGGGAGAGGGTGATAGAAACATCAATGATGAGAGAGAATCTTTGATGGGCTGACTCCTACACGTCCCACAGTGAGATCAAGCCCACAACCCAAGCATGTGCCCTGAATGGAACTCGGACTGTGACCTCCTGGTTCATAGGTCGACACTCAACCATTGAGCACACTGGCCGGGCACAAATAAAAATCATTAGCTACTGTTTAGCATTTGGGGGCCTTTGTTAAAATGCACGTATGCTTAGATCTATAAGATGTGCTTGCAGTGTGCATTGATAACATGTATATGCAGATGGAGAGAGGGTCCTGGGAAGTGTGAGGATGAGCAGAATAAAGAAAAGCACGAAGCGAGGGGTCACACTGTAAACCCTCCCACACGATCAGTAGGACTGCCGCCTCCCAGAGGGAGCCTTTCCCTGGGTCACGGCGTTTTTTTCCTTGGAGCCGTTCTTCCCCCTGAATGTGCTGCTGGCACGGAATCCTCCGACTGTCCGTGGCCTGCACTGCTCTCCGTCCCCACCGTCTGTCAGGGTGATGGGCTTGGTTTGTAACTGTGAGCCTTCTGCCACGCCCTCATCTTAGCTTTGGCTCCAATTCCTTCTGTGTCCTTCAGCTTCACCTACAAGGATGGGTTCTCTAGCATCTGACCACACGTGAATGCCACGCAGCTCCTAATCCATGATCCACAGCAGTATTAGATCAGGATATTTGTACAAAGACAGACTGACTGCCATAATATGTACAGATGTATTGCAAACAAGAAAAGCACGTTTGCAAACAGCCTAAGGAGAGGACACAGGAAATTGCTAGATGAGTTCCAAAGAGATGATATGCGGCTTAGTTTCATGGCTCTCTGGTTTTACTGATTAAAATACGAGGCGCTATCGATTTCATTAGTAATTTGATGACTGGGAACATGGCAAATTTCTCTCAAAAAATGTTTTAAAGGACCGAGTGCCTTCGTGAAGGAGATGTTCTAAAACCGGAAGTGACCGAGACTAAGTATAACAGAAGGTGTGAGAAATTAACAAGTGCTAAGTAAATGGAGAGATGCCTCAAGCTCAGGGGTTAAAAGTCCCAGTGCCGCTAAGATGTCAGTTCTCCCCCAAATTGATGTGTAGATTCAGTGCAGTGCCAATTAAAATTCCAGCACACTTGTGTGTAGACATTGATAAGCTAACGCTTAGCTGTTATGGGAAGACGAAGGGCATAGAGGGGCCTAGAATCGCCAAAATGGCTTTGAAAGGGAACAAATCTGGGGGACGTGCTCCCCCATGTTCGAGACCTGCTAAAGCTGCAGCAGTCGAGACGGCTGGGTACCGGCCAAGTAGCTCAGTGGCACAGGCAGGGCCTCTAGACGCAGACGCATCCCTGTGCGGGCAGTGGACACACACCGAGGGCGCGGACACCTCTCCATCAGAACAGAAAACGCCTTCAGCAAGCGATGCTGGAGCCACACAGCACCTGCCCTTCGGAGTCCCATGGACGTTATTTATCGATTGTTGTGCAACAGATTCCCCCAAAAGTTAGCAGCTTAAATGAAAACAACAACAACAACACAAATATGGAATACCTGGACCTCTGGCTCAGGGTTGCTCACAAAGTCCCAGTCAAGTGTTGGCCAGGGCTGTCATCTCACAGCTCCGCCAGGAGATGGAGCTTCCGTGTAACCGGGTGTTGTGGGCAGGACCCTGCCTTTCTTGCTGTTGGCTGGAGGCTTTAGTTCTTCTCCTTCTAGGCCTTTCCCTAGAGATGCTCACAACACTGAAGCCTGCTTCCGCTGAGCGAGTTGTGACCTTGACCAAGAGAGGGGGAGGGAGGGAGAGAAGGAGGAGAAAGGGAGAGGGTGGGAGTGAAGGAGGGAGAGACGAGAGAGAGAAGGAGAAAGGGGGAGGGTGGGCCCAGCCAATGTGGCTCAGTGGTTGAGCGTTGACCAGGAGGTCATGGTTCGATTCCCGGTCAGGACACATGCCCGGGTTGTGGGCTCCATCCCCAGTGGGGGGGCGTGCAGGAGGCAGCCGATCCATGATTCTCTCTCATCGTTGATGTTTCTATGTCTCTCTCCCTCTCCCTCTCCCTCTCCCTCTTCTCTAAAATCAATAAAAGAATATATTAAAAAAATAAAAGAAGGGAGAGAGGAGAGAGAGAAGGAGAAAGAAAGAAGGAGAAAGAGAGACCAAAATGGAAGCCTTAACTTCTTATAACCTAATCATGTAAATGCTATGACATCATTTCTTCTGCATGGTATTGATTACACAAACTTAGGACAATGGGGGAGGCCACGTAGTGACAGTGTGACTGTCGTGGTGGTGGGTGCCATGGCAACGTCTGGAGGCTGGCTGTAGGTGGGAGTGTAAAGCGGTGGGAGAAGCACTATGAGAACGTTACCTGCTCCTCGCACGACTGTACCAATCGTTTCGATTATGTGGCAACAATAATAAGATTACACATCCAGGGGTTATTACAGTGTTTATGACATATTGTGATTATTATTTTTCTTCCTCCACAAACTGAGCGTAACTAGTAGTTAGCAGTTGCCTCCGAGTTTTAAGATCACTAAATCGGTGTGATTAATGCAGAGAAGCTGTTGTACTCCTTCCTATAACATTCTCGGTGGCTATTGCAGAGCGCAGGCGCTGTCCCTCAGGGTGGATGTGAATTCAGAGGCGTGTCCCGGCGTTACCGGCTGCCCTGCCTGCCTTACATTTCACGTTGATCTTTACCCTTCCAGACCCTGAAGGGCAACCCAGGTGGCAGCCCCAGGCTCCGTGGGGGTGCAAGAGCCTGTGTTCCAGGCGCAGGCTGGGGTGCTGTTCCCACACAGAGCGATTCGGGTGCCAACGTGAGAGCTTCGCTGCCCTGGGTCGGCTCGTCCTCCTGGCATGGGGTATCTGTCACTGGCGCAGGGCGGGTGAGATGAGGGGAAGGGACGTGGAGACACGTGGATCATCCTTGCTGCACACGTGTCTTGTGCAAAAGCGTTGTTAATTTTATTGCTGCTTAATTTCCTCCTGATCAAAGTGAGAGCATGACCTTGGGATTTCCACGGGTGAAAGGCGTGGAAGGGAGACCGAGCTCTCTGCTTCACGCGGATACTGTATGTGAATCATGGGACATGATAATAGAATTTTGGCTTTAATTAATCATTTTCATTATATCCATAACACAAATTTGTATTACATTTATAATAGATGTATACTTAAAAAGCATTTTCCAAAACCAGGCTTTATTAAAAGCAACAAGTAATTTCAGCAGCTTGTTTAGATGAGAATAAGTGAAAATTTATCACATTAATCCATTAAGATAAAACATTACTGTAAAGATATATTTCTTACTTTAGTTTTTCAAACCTACAAATTTAATAACCTGTGTTTCTTATAAGGTGTCATTGGTATCACCATCTGAACAATTCAGATGATAAAAAAGTAATTATTATAATTTAAATATAAATCATGTTCTTGTAATTTGTATTTCTTCTTGATGGAAGACAGAAGAAATTATAGCCCAGGGAGACATTAATATTTAAAAATAAAGAAGACTTACAATTATAATTTAATATAGAGAGTCATAGAAATCTTTTATAGAGTTCCAGAGACAAAAATTATCTTTAATAAATATAAGATGCAAACAGAATATAGATGGCTTCATTGAAGCAAATACTAGGTGACTTAAAGGAATATAATGAGCTAAAGCTTTATAATATTAAAGAATAAAATGTTTTTTAATTGGGATTGCCAAGATTTTGAAAAAAATCTCCTGTTTATACAATAAATATTACATAGATTAGCAACATATAACTTAAAATAAAAAGGAATATGGAAAACATACATAGAGCTAACATAATTAAAATAAGTCATTATATACACTTATTTATTAAAATACGTGTTAAGTTTAACTGGTGTTTAGCGTTGACTTATGGATAAACAAAGTCAACACTAGTGATAGATATTCACATATTACCATATTTAGGATATTACAACTGCTTTTTGTATGCTATATAGAATAATTATTTCATAAGCGAGGTACACCTCTCAAGTCCCCAAAAGTTCACCATTTATGTTACAAGGTATAGGGTGTGATGGCCTGTGATTTAGAAGACTTAGCTTTTGTTATTGATTCTATAACTAATGCACTATGCAAAATAAAAACAATAGGAACAAAAACAAAATTAAAGCTAAGCAATTCATGTATGTACCCTAGTTTTGAGGTCCCACATATATAAAAGTATGGCTTTTGTCTTGATGAGTCATCTCTAAGATATGTTCTATTTTTAATAACATATGAATTGAAAGAATGGGGAAGTAAAACCAATTCATTGTATTACTACACACACACACACACACACACACACACACACACACACTATCTAATAAAAGAGTAATATGCAGATTGACCATCACTCCAACACACAAGATGGCTGCCCCCATGTGGACACAAGATGGCCGGCACAAGATGGCCAGCAGGGGAGGGCAGTTGGGAGGGACCAGGCCTGCAAGGGAGGGCAGCTGGGGGCCATCAAGTCTCCAGGGGAGGGCAGTTAGGGGTGACCAGGCCAGCAGAGGAGGGAAGTTGGGGGTGACCGGGCCTGCAGGGAAGGGCAGTTGGGTGGGACCCAGGCCTGCAGGGGAGAGCAGTTGGGGGGGACTAGGCCTGCAGGGGAGGGCAGTTAGGGGTGACCAGGCCTAAAGGGGAGGGCAGTTAAGGGCAAACACGCTGGCAGGGGAGCAGTTAGGCATCAATCAGGATGGCAGGGGAGTGGTTAGGGGGTGATCAGGCTGGCAGGCAGAAGCAGTTAGGAGCAATCAGGAAGGCAGGCAGGCGAGCAGTTGGGAGCCAGCAGTCCTGGATTGTGAGATGGATCCCAGATTGGAGAGGGTGCAGGCTGGCCTGAGGGACACCCCCATCCTCCCCCTCGTGCATGAATTTTGTGCACTGGGCCTCTAGTATATATATATATGAATTTTAGAATTGATCTTTATTAAAGCAACACACTATGAAGATCACCAAACTAAAGCATAATTCCAACAATCGCTTACTGCTAATGTGGTAGATGATTGGAATTAAGCTCTACTTGATTATTTAACATATGGAATATATTAATTTAATTTGTATTATAGTACATATATACTCTATCTAATATATTAACTCAATTTAAGTATACAATAGTTAATATAATTTGGAAAATCATATAAAACTGTACTTTCAAGATGAAGAAATATGTTTAATAATCTTGGAACTATTTCCATGATGGAGGAATCATCAGAAATCGGACCTAATTTAAAAGTCTAATGTTGAAGCAAAGTTCTCAAAAGACACAAAGTTCTGCAAAGGCACATTCACCATGTTCTGACTCACTGACTCCGTTAGCGAAGTGCTTCTGCCCCAACCTCACCTTTCAGATGGCAAAGGGCGCTGCTGCTCCAAGTGGAAAATGTTGGGAAGTAAGATGGCAATTTCCACCCTACGTCCCACATCCCCACGCTTGCTTCTCATAAAGCCATGTCTTATTCAGGTCACGTCTCTTTGTGTGCGATGTAGAATAATTATTTCATGCATGAGGTTCACCTTTCAGTCCCCAAACATTCATAATTTATTTATTTAAACAGTGATTGTGGCTTAGGCTCGGGCATTTCTACATGAACCCTTCTGGCTTTTTCATTAGGAAACCCCGGCTCCCCGAAGCACACATTCTCTGCTTAAAGAAATGATTCCGGACAAGCTCCTCCCTGTAAGGGGGACCCAGTGATTGGGTTTCATGTGGGGGGAGTATCAGCTCTGTCAGCTCTCTGCCTTTCTATCTCCCACAATCTGACCTCCGACCTCCACATTCCAGATGCTTCTATTGGCTGCAGCACATATACTTGAATTCTGTGTGTGTGTGAGTGTGTGTGAGTGTGTGTGTGTCTGTGTGTGTGTGTCTGTGTGTGTGAGTGTGTGTGTGTCTGTGTGTGTGTGTGTGTGAGTGTGTGTGTGTGTGAGTGTGTGTGTGTGTCTGTGTGCCTGTGTGTGTCTGTGTGTGTGCTGTGTGTGAGTGTGTGTGTGTGTGTCTGTGTGCCTGTGTGTGTGTGTGTGTGTGTGTGTGTGTGTGTGTGTGTGTGTGTGATATCAGGAAATCTCATGTGCTCAGTTAATACCCACCAATAGACTTGTTCCCATTCCTGGGTCTTTGAAGGAAAAAAAAGGCCCAACTAGAGAATAACGCAAGGAACTTCAGGTAGATAACAGTGTCACGATTGCGAGTCGGTTTTGAATTTGCCGCTTCTCTCCCCTCCCCCGGTTGGAGTAAGCTGCCCCCATGCCCTGCTGAAGGCACATGCCCAATCCCTTGGGTGTGTGTGGGGGGGTGTATGTTTCCCCACACGCAGTCCTTGCGTATTTGTTTTCCCTGTTTGGCATCTTTGTCTCTGTAGCTGGGCTCTGGATACCTGCCACGAGTCCCTGTATTTCTGAATCCTGTCTTCCACCTATGAGTCTGCACTGTTATAATACCACTATAGTGGCCCCATGCACAAATCTTCATTCCTGTGAGAATGGGCCTTTGTTCCCCTGGCTGCCGGCACCGCCTTAGCTCTGGCCGGAGCAGCCTTTCCGCCTTCCCACACTGCCCAGAGGCCAGGAGCGGCTGGGGTGGTGTGGAACACCTGTGTCGTCGCCCCATCCCTGGCTGCTGGGCGCCAGTGTATGCAAATTAACCCGCCATCTTTATTGGGTTAATTTGCATACTCAGTCCTGATTGTCTGGTGGGTGTCGTGAAGGTATGGTCAATTAGCATGTTACTCTTTTATTAGGTAGATTGGTTGTATATATGTATTGTAAATGTGATATGTTATAATACTGGCATTGATTGTATGTATGTATTGCAAATGTGATATGAGAATACCGACAGTGTCGTACATATGTGAGACAGGTTTCAGTAAGAAGTGGTTTAGAAACACTATGTCCTGGGGACTCTTTCATGTCTGGTGTTTGAGTCTTGGCTAAGCTAAGGGCAGTGGGATTTACGATGATGTGTTCATATTTCTAACTCCCTCCCCTGGAATCCCCCTAACTGAATTTCATTCCTGATGGTTGGCAATCCGCCTCCTCTGGCTGATCATGTGGCCGAGAGGCATGAAAGCCTGCGTGGGGTTGCTCCTTTGATGTGTCCCCAGATTAAGATTCTCTCCACAGGTCTTGGGGTTTAAGCTGGAGCAAAGCAATGAGTGAATGAAGGTTCCTCAAGAGCTTGCTTATGGGACCTTCCTTGGAGTCCTAATGCTTGCCTGTATTCTCTTTCATTTGCTTTTATTTATTTTTATGAAATATATTTTTATCGATTTCAGAGAGGAAGGGGGAGGGAGAGAGAGATAAAAAACATCAATGATGAGAGAGAATCATTGATTGGCTGCCTCGTGCACGCCCCCTACAGGGAATCAAGCTCACAACCCACGCATGTGCCCTTGACCGGAATCAAACCCGGGACCTTCAGCCTGCAGGCCAATGCTCAATCCACTGAGCCAAACCTGCTAGGGCTCATTTGCTTTTAAATAGAAGCCTACATGAGTATGAAGCGGGGAATATGGAGAACCTTTTCAAATACCTGCATATGGAACATCTTTGCCATATGTGCTCAGGATATTATCTGATGGAGGAGAATTGGTCTGAGGAAGCCATGGATTTATGAATGGTAGATGGATTGTTTTCTTAGATTCAGCAGACACACACCAGGAAGTACAGAAAGCTGCATATCACGGAGGTGAAAAATTATGGTTAGTACCAAAATAAGAAAAAGCTTATGCTGGCATCACTGGATGATTTAGCTGCCTGTTTAATTCTGCACCAGAGCATATCGATGAGTCTGACATGTGTTTGCCATCTGCGTGCAGTTCTGATGGCCGCTCTGACGGTGTGAGGCCATACGGCGAGTCTTTGTGGACAAACTAAGAATGAGAACTTTGCCTGAGAATAACTCGACTCTTTGTTGGCAGGTGGACTGTGCTGCGTGGATTAATTTCAGGTCTGGAATGAGACTTATTCTCCTACTGAAATAAGAAATACACGCGCAGGACTCCCTGTGTTCACGTTATGAAACATGCTGATTGATGGTGGGACTTGGTGGGCCTTGGGCCTAAGGAGATTGGTGGGGGTTCATCCGAGGTTGTCAGCCTTATTTGTGGGTCACAGGGAGATGGGTGCTTTGCATGGGGCTCAGTGAGATCCCTGGAGAGCCCGCTGTGGAGGCTGCGTCCATGGCAGACGTGCCGGCAGCACCAGCATCGGCTGAGCGTACAGCAGGCTTCTTGGTTTCAGGCCTCTCATGCCCATCTTCTCTCTACTGCGTGGCCCTGGCTTCCTCTCGCTGTGATGTTCTATCCACACAGCACCCCGCCAGGGTCCGTTCTTCATGCCAAATCCCTACCCCTTTGTGCTGCCTTCTCTAAACCCCTGTGTGACTCCGTCAAATCCTGAGGTCTCCACTTTTACAAAAGTTTGCGAGCATTAATCCCATGGAGAATAAAATCCTGCTTTTCGTAAAACTAATTAGAATGGAAAAAAACAAGCCTAAACAAAAGACCCTGCTCTTGAAAGTCCACTGCTGTGCAGCACATGACTTCCCAAAGGGCCGAGCATTAGCCACTTTGCTCGGCTAAGGCATCTCTGTTGCTACCGGAAATTAGAACTTGTAGATTTCTGATGGGAGGATGACTAGGAGGTTAATTTGGGATTTTGAATCATAGAATCTTAAAACTGGAAGAGCCAGTTGTATTGATAACTTCCCAAATAACTCATACCGTGAATTCATTCAGGTCTGGAAGTTGGTCTAGAAGTTTGTACCTTTGAATTGCCAATATAAGAAAAAAAGAATTCAATAAGTTTGAATAATTGTTTGTCCTATTAATGAATTCAATTTAGTGCTCTAAAATGGGTTCAAATCTGCTAATTTAACTTTATTCTAAGGGTCTATACAAACTAGTATGTAACATCACTTCATGTGAAGAAGTCCTAAAATTATGACCATATCCTCAATATACGTTACATTTAAATTGACCACAATGAACACATATAAGAGTAAGAGTACCTAAAATAATTTGGGGAGTAAATTTATATGAATTTGTTCAAAACAAAGGAGAAATGTTTAAATTACTGCAATTTTTCTTAAATAGAATAAAAGAGAAATACATTCAGTATTGAGCAATTAATTAAAAACATGCTTAAAATTCACCCATAATTATTTCCTTATTAGTTAAAAATTTTAGTAGTTTTAGAAAGAAAACAAAGTAGTCAATCACATTTTTTTTTAAAATTGTATAATTTAAAATAGTTCTTTGATTAAATCTAGGGATTCATATCAAATGTAGAAAGCTCGTATTGAGTTTTTCAAAGAAAATTGAGAGAATGAGGATTACAAAATGGTGTAACTTTATTTCATGTCACTTTTAAGCACTAAATTATTATTGTTTTAAATTTTCATATTCTTCTACATTACTCAGGTTATCCTAATTTCTAAATTGGTAATAAAATAAGACTTTTAAGGACAAATATCTTTATAGTTTTGTTAACTCTTCTTGAAAACTACTTCAAAACATACAAACAAAACCTCCATGTTTCAAGGAAATTACACACTGATAATCGGTAAATATAAGGCCAAGAGTGGTGGACAAGCAAATCCGAACATTCAAGTTAATAATGTTGAAAGGGAAATAATAAAAATTATAAGTGTTTTGGTTGTCATATAGCCTAAATTCAATTTAACTGCCTAAAATCATTTTTCTTAACCATGAAAACTGGTTACTTCATTTAGTGTAAATGAGTATCCTCTCTAATAAAATGATAATATGCAAATTAACCATCACTCTGCTACATAAGCCACGCCCAACAGCCAAGCCACACCCACCATCCAATCAGAGTGAGCATGCAAATTAACCCAAACCAAGATGGCTACAGCCACAGAAAGCAAGGTTTCCTAGGTAACAGAGGAAGCCAAGCTTTCCATAGCCGTTGCAGGCCTAAGCCTCCACTCAAGCTACAAAGTTTCAATTATAGAAGGTAAACAAATTCAAACAAATGGCGGCAGAATGGAGCTTGAGAGAGCAGGCCAGGGTTGCCGCCGGCAACAGGGGAAGCAAAGCTTTCTGCACACCCTGGCCGGGCCCACCCACTTAAGGCTACAAAGTTTCATTTATAACCCCAACACAAATGGATACCAGCCTCGGAGGGAGCCCCAGGCTTGGCTCCGCTCCAGGCTACAAAGTTTCAATTGTAGAAGGAAAATACATTCCAGATACCAGGGCCTCTGCTTGGGTTGCCAGGGGCGTGGCCGGCCTGCAAACCACCACAGGCCCCTCGCTCAGGCCGCCCCATGCCCCAAGGGAACCCCACCCTGATCTGGGACACCCTTCAGGGCAAACCAGCTGGCCCCCACTCCTGTACCAGGCCTCTATCCTATCTAATAAAAGAGTAATATGCATATTGACCATCACTCTAACACACAATATGTCTGCCCCCATATGGTCAAAGATCCTGCCCCCATGTGGACACAAGATGGCCACCACAAGATGGCCAGCAGGAGAGGGCAGTTGGGAGGCACCTGGCCTGCAAGGGAGGGCAGTTGTGAGGGACCAGGCTTGCAAGGGAGGGCAGTTGGAGGTGATCAACCCTGAAGGAGAGGGCAGTTAGGGGTGACCAGGCCAGCAGAGGAGGGAAGTTGGGGGCAAACAGGCTGGGAGGGGAGCAGTTAAGCATCAACCAGGCTGGCAGCGGAGTGGTTAGGGGGTTATCAGGCTGGCAGGCAGAAGTGGTTAGGGGCAATCAGGAAGGCAGGCAGGCAAGCAGTTGGGAGCCAGCAGTCCTGGATTGTGAGAGGGATGTCCGACTGCCCGTTTAGGCCCGATCCCCCAGGATTGGAGAGGGTACAGGCTGGAGAGTCCCAGATTGGAGAGGGTACAGGCTGGGCTGAGGGACAACCGCCCTCCATGCACGAATTTTGTGCACCGGGCTTATAGTTTAGTATAAAACGAACTACAAAGCTATCATTAGGTGAACATTTGTATTCTCTCTACTAGAGGCCTGGTGCACGAAATTCGTGCATGGGTAGGGTCCCCAGGCCTGGCCAGCGATTGGGCCGATCAGGGCCTCCTGGCTGCTGGCTGGGGCCTCTCTTCCCTGGCTGCAGGCTGCTGGCAGGGGCCTTCCTTTGTTCCACGTCACCCCCTGGTGGTCAGTGCATGTCATAATGAGCAATAGAACTCCCAGTCTCCTGGTTGAACTCCTGTGGGGACACTTTGCATATTAGCCTTTTATATATATAGATTATATATATAGATTGCCAATCTTGGTTTTGCTACTTAACTTTTTATATGAAAGATTTGTCATAATTTAAATAAAATTTCAGTATCACAGAAGTGGTATGAGAATTCACAAAATAAGTATATTAAATCAGTGATTATGATATAATTAGATAAAATAATATATACATTACAATAAATAAAAACTTGAAAAATTTTACATATCTATAAAAACTCAAATTTGTTTGAGGAACTATGTTCATCATCTATATTAATGAGGGGCTGAGAGACAATTATTATAAATACCAAAACCCGGCACACTCAGAATATGATTCTTTGATTTAAAAAAAAGGTTTATTAAGTTGTTTTGAAATATAATGGTGACACGAGGCATTTTTCTATATGCGAGAGAAGTTGACTCAGAGTTAAATCATTTATACTTAGTCATATGGGTGTGAGTCACTTGCAGCTAACTATGAATTTTACATTAAAATCAATAAGGACACATTTTCAAAGCTCTCAAGAGGAACACTCAGGGTACATTGTGTTTTTAATTGGGATAGTGAATCCAAATCCATATTTAAGTGACCATTAAACTTTCATCATGTTTTAAAATCCATATTTAAAATTTTTCCATCACATAAATAATACATGTTGTGCCCTTCCACATGTCTAACCACAAAGAGTAAGATATTACTAAAATAGGGATGCTTGCAGGGCAGTAAAATAAAGTGCAATTTTAATCTAATTCAAAGTTATAATCCACAGAGATAAGAATAGGTCCTATTTAAAAAACATATATGTATATATATTTATAAACACTATGGGTGCATAAATTCTTGTTTTCCTAAAGGTAGCATTCAGTTAAATAGTTCAAGTACAGTTTTGGGACAAAAAATGCAATGTTTTTTCTTTTGAAAAATAGTGCTTAAATAAGTGAGGTGTACTGTTTATTTTCTACTTTATCACAGTTTCCTATACTGATTATAATTTAAAGAAATGTTCTAAATAAGATTTGGAAAGAAGAAAAGATAGAAATGGTAGAAAGGAAAGAAATCAAAATTCTTGGAGGAATGAAGTAAAGATTTTTTAAAAACAAAACACAGATAGTAAAGAATTATTCCACTTTTGAAGTTATTTTATCAAGTGTTTGTGTTTATTTTACTTAGCTCAGCTTCAAAAATCTTATAGGAATTTCCAGAACTGTGGACACATTTCACAAAACTATATTAAAGTCAATAAATAATTTAAGAAAGTAATTACTGAAATATATTGAGTGATTGTTAGAAGTGAACTTGACCTAAAGGAAAACTCTAGATATACAGTATGTGTTTAGTAATCATAATGTGGGTGGTGCTGTTGGTTGTATTTGAAACTATAGTAATTTCTTACACAGAATAAAGCAAATGAAGATGGTAGTGTCACCGAGAACAAGAATTTTTAGCATTGAAAAGAATGACACAGAAGTAAGATCAATGAGGTTAAGTAGGAATAACTCTGGCAGTGAATTGAAAGCATCAGTATACTTATCTTAAAGTGTGTGCTCTAGTTCTGTCATCCAAAATGATAAAAAATAAATAAATGAAAAGACCAATCCGATAACAATGAGCTTTCCCGGTATCAAGAATGTGCTCAGCACCATTTCTCACGACAAGGATACAGAGCTCCCTGGAAAAACAGCTGATTCTAATCTGCAACAGGAATTGTAAAAATGGAGCAGTTCTTATCAGATGGAATTAGGAGGAAGTAACAAAAGATTACTGTTTCAAAAGATTCTAGAAGCTATCTTGAAGAGGCTCCCTGTAGCTAAATTTGGGACAGTTTGAGCATCTTAAGAATAATACAGTAATGAACTAAGAACATTATATATATACTAGAGGCCTGATACATGAAGATTTGTGAAAGAATGGGCCTTCCTTCCCCTGGCTGCTGGCACTGCCTTAGTTCTGGCCCGGAGCCGCCTTTCTGCCTTCCCATGCTGCCCAGAGGCCTGGAGTGCCTGGGGCAGTGCAGGAGCGTCCCGCCCCACCCCCGGCCACTCAACACCTGTGCATGCAAATTAACCCACCATCTTTGTTGGGTTAATTTGCATACTCACTCCTGATTGGCTGGTGGGCTTCACGAAGGTATGGTCAATTTGCATCTTACTCTTTTATTAGTATAGATATATTTTAATCCATGAATTTATAATGATAAAAACATCCTCAATGGTCACTCATTGAAAATGCTAGTAAACCACCTCATTATTTTGAAATAATTGACTGTTTGGGTTTTTTTTTTTTTTTTTTTTTTTTTTGACTTTTTGTTGCTTTCCCTATATGAATTGTGCGTTAGGGCAAACAAATAATTGATTAAAAATGTTTATTTTTATAGATATATTTAAGCTAATAAAAAGGAGATTATAGAATTATAAATCCTCTATCCTCTCATTGATTTAGAAACCAAACCCAAGTAAGTCGTGCTGGTCCCCGGCCCCCACGTTCATTCACGCTGTGTATCTTCTTTATGACCTACTCTTTATCGGATGTTATTCCAACAGCTTCCCTACTTTATGATGCTTCACTCTGTGGCTCTAGTGTACACTTCATCTAACTTTAAGTCTCAGCGTGGTAAAGAGCCACAGATCACAGATACTCAATAGGTATGGAATTATCTTACGTTGAAAATTAAAGTTACTTTTAGTTTCGGGTGTTTTGAAGAGAGAAATACAGATTATTTTTTTTTAGGATCATAAGAAGACACTCATTTCTTAACACCATCTAAATACTTCCCATGTGCCATGTGTGGAAAATACGAAGCATTTGATAAACACCTTAATTAATTAATGAAAATCATTCCTTGTTTAAATGAAAAATTTATGCAGTGTTGTTATGATGAACAAAACAATTTCATGATAATCATAAGTCATGCCATTCACACAAATTGCATATTAAAAGGAGAAATGCTGTTTTGTGGAAGTAATTACAACCGTGACAATACGGATCCTACTGATCATTCAAAGTTCAATTGTCTAAGTTTCTTAATTTCAATACCATTATTACTCTAATGTAAAATTGCTTCTATTTCACACAGTATATGCAAAGTTTCATTAATCAGGCAAAACTCTTATCTTGATAAAATAAATATATAGCTAAAACACTGGGGAAATTTCACAGTAGGTTACTTAGTGAAGAATTAATAATGGTCTGTCGGTAAAGACTGATAAATATCAGTACCTTTCTCTTATCAGAAAAGCCAAAGTATTTCAATTATTTATGGTGCAGCCCACTCACTCGCCCCTCGCTTTTGGCAATAAAAACTGTGAAATAAAATCTACCCTTGATGAAACCATAGATCAGGATTTCAAACGCAGCTTCTTAAAACGCATGCAGTCAATATAGTCGAGCACGCGTCCTCCTTCCGCCGCAGCGCCTATGCCTAGCCAATGCCCGGGGCAGTCTTCCGGGCCCTGCTGCTGGGACGTCACGTTATGGTCTCACACCACTGCCCTCTGAGGACCACATTTCACAAGCGTGATGAGTTTTTAGAACATAAAGCAAAAGACCGAAATGATTTAAAACTATATTCCACCTTCATAAAAAGAATGCATGCCATTAAAACAAACACCCATTCTTTCATCTGTGCCTGACAAAGAGCTGATGCTGAAATACTGACAGATTTGACCCAGTTATATCTGTGCAAACTCTGCTTTCTTTTAAAGAAGCCCAATTTGCAATCCATTTCTTATTTAAATAATTTCAAAGGTAAAAATCACCTTATCAGTGTAGGTTTCCTTATGGATTCTAGGATTTTTTTAAAAAAATGACCTCGACCTTACAGAAAAGCTGCACACGTCACACAGACCTTTTCTCCCCAAACAATTGGCGACTGAAGCGCAAAGCCAAAGCCCTGGCCGCCTGAAGTGCTTTCTTGCGAACCAGGATGTTCCCATAAGTGACCGTGTAACAGCCACCAGAAGCAGGGCATGAATGCTGGCGCACACCTCCTGTCACCCACACCCTCCCATTCCGGTTCCACCAACGGCATAATAATACCTTGTAAAGCAGAACTCCAGTTCAGGTCACAGATTGATGTGAGCTGTCGTGTCTCGGCTGCGGTGGAAATAGGGTTCCCCCCAGAGCCAGAGAAAAGCACTCGGGGACCCACACGTAGCGGGGTGAGGTGTATGGTAAGATTTAGTGGAGCAGCCTGGCCGGTGTGGCTCAGTGGTTGAGTGACGACCTATGAACCAGGAGGTCACGGTTAGATTCCCAGCCAGGGCACATGCCCGGTGTGGGCTCCATCCCCAGTAGGGGGCGAGCAGGAGGCAGCCGACCCATGATTCTCTCTCATCATTGATATTTCTCTCTCTCTCTCCCTCTCCCTTCCTCTCTCTGAAATCAATAAAAGTACACTTTTTAAAAGCCATATTGGAGCAAAAATGAAGGACTGCCCCCGGGGCCTGGTGTCCCTTCAGCGCCAGGTCCCTGTGGAGAAGTCCTGGGCCTGGTGAGCTCAGTGCCCGCCAGGTCAGGATGCAGAACCGTAACGCCATCCCCGGGGCCTGGAGGTCCAGCGCAGCCTCTGTCCCCGCGGGTTCTGGCAGGTGCTGCATCCGCCCGCACCTGGGCCGGTGCGTGGGTCCCGCTGGAGCGGAGCTGGGACCTGCGCTTGGACCCACGTGGCGGGTATGGGGAGAGAATTCGTGAACAAACCAACCTTTGCCCCCCAGCTGGGCCATTGCTAAGCTTTGACTGTATTACCTCTGGCTTGGAGAGAGCAGGCTCTCTTTCAACTACCAATCGGCCCTTTGCGGGCTGTGTGGGGCCCTCCCCTGCCCGCCTGGTCCTTCCCGGTTCTCCAGCTGGGCTTCGCCCCTTCATGCTCCCACTCTGGCTCCTGCTGCCCAGGCCTCCAAGTTGTGCCTCCTTATCTGATGTCCCCTCCAAGTTGTGCCTCCTTATCTGATGTCCCCTGTGCAAGTGCCTACCTACCCTGCTGCTCATCTTGGCCTCCAGGCACACGCCCCTGGCAAAGGACTTCCCTGCTGTTTTCCTTCCTCCTGGTGCAGCCCAGGCTAATGACCAGTGGCCCATTCTTCCCGCCATGCTGGGAGTTAAGTCTCCTCAGTGGACACAGCTCTCCCCTGGGAGATGTGACTGCGGGGGCTCCCTCTGAGGCAGGCTGGATGCCCGTTCCAGTCGCTCTCTTCCTAACGAACCAGCTGTCTGCACAGCATCCTGACTCTCTCGGTCTCTTGACTCCTCAGTCTTCCTGTGACTGCTTTGACCCCACCTGTCTGAGGGTTACAAGGCACTTCCTTTGTAGAAGAGCCCTCTGCTGGTGTTTGTCTGATGTGTCCTCATATTAGATTAGGGGGTGTGTGTGTGTGTTTGCAGGAATATTATAAATATGATGTGGTGTTCACATCACATCTTATCGGTTGGTGATAACTTTAATTTTTCCTATGAATTATTTTGTTTTGATGAGAGCATGCACTCTTGCCCAATTGACAGGAAACATTTCCAACATTTCGTCATTATATATGTTATTTGCTCTAGGACCGTGGTCAGCAAACTGTGGCTCGCGAACCACATGCGGCTTTTTGGCCCCTTGAGTGTGGCTCTTCCACAAAATACCACGGCCTGGGTGAGTCTATTTTGAAGAAGTGGCATTAGAAGAAGGTTAAGTTTAAAAAATTTGGCTCTCAAAAGAAATTTCAGTCGTTGTACTGTTGATATTTGGCTCTGTTGACTAATGAGTTTGTCGACCACTGTGCTAGGATAGTTTGACTTACATAATTTGATTTCTTTTTAAGATTATGACACTTTCATTCAATCTGCAGCATGCTAAGCAGTGTTATCCTGGAAAGATATGGGTGTTCCATGTATGTACCTTGCCTGCACTGGGCTCATGATTCTTCTCCTCCATTCTGTTGCTATGGTGAGTACTATTGGCGGAGTTCGCACACGCTTAACTACACTTACATTATTGCAATAATCTCCAAGGGTTGCGATTCATTGTCCTCTCTTATGCGTTACTAGATTCAGTTTGCTAATTTTTTGTTTAGAACTGTTCATGTCTGTATTTATGAGAGAGACCGGCCTACATTTTCTTTTAATCTCCTTGTCGGAACTTGATGTCAAGGTTATGTTTGCCTTACATAATGAGTTTGGAAGGTTCCCCTCTTTTCCTAGTCTCCGGGAGAGTTTCCATATGATGAGCAGCTCTCACTGGTGAGACCATATGGCCCGAGGTTTTTTTGAGAGGCTTTAAATTACGGATCCAAGTTACTTGAAATCACAGTGGAGTGCTTTCCCCTGGGCTGAGAAGAAAAATAAATAAATAGCACAGCCTGAGACGGATGCTTAGATGGAGGTAACTCAGTTAGTGAGGCATCCCATACAGCAGGAGTGAGGAGGTAAGGGAGGCGGAAGGGCAGAGGTAGATTTGTATAATCCAGCCGTCCCTGGGCTGGGTCCTTAATGTAAGAGTCCCTGGAGCTTGGGTCCCTGGGCTCTGACGGGTAGGTGTGAAGGATGCTCCTCTAACCCTCTGCCTCGGTCCTGGCTGTGAGAAATGTTTCCTCCGTAGGCATATGCAGCTAGCTCTGGCCAAGAGCACCCCACGACCTGCGAACTTCCTCAGATGGTGCGTCTGAGCTACTTCGGAACCTCTGAAGGTCAACCACGCGGGGGCGGAGCCGAGCAGGAATGTTTAAAACATTTTTCAGATTTTCTATTTTATCTTTTGTCAGTTTCCAATCATTCAACCCAAAGAACAAGCTCCTGTTGCTGCTCCTTTTCTCTGTGGTGTGTCTGTTTGGGAGGTCAGTCGTTTGTGTTTTGTTTTTCTCATTGCCTCCCTCCTGGTTCTTAGAGTTTCTGTCTTTCTCAGTGTTTGGCCTGATAGTTGGATCTGACGCTCGGTCTTCTCTGCTCCCAGGTGGTCAGTGAGAGCGGTCAGTTCCCTTCAGTGCTGCACCAGGGCTGGCCCTTCGTGTCAATGTGCCGCCTTCGAAGCATCGTTCTTTTCTAGATGCTTTCTGTTTTCCTTTATGATTTCCTTGTTGACTTGTGGCTTTTCATGTCGAAGTGGATAACTTAACCTACAGGATTTGGGTATTTTCTTGTTCTATTTTGTTTCCGAGTTCAAGCTTAATCCCGTTTTGGTGAGAATACACACTCTGTATGATGTTTTTGCCCATGGGAGGCTTATATTCTGGCAGCATTTGGTCAGTTTTGGCAAACATGCCAGTGCCCTTGAAAAGAGCAGGCCTTCTCTAGTCTCTTGGTACAAGGGTCTACAATGTCCCAAATCAGAACAGACTACAGTAGGCCTGATCAGCATGAAGAGAACATACACTAAATTGTCCATGTGCCCTATGGTATGATTTCAAGTTCATCAATAATCTGTTCAAACTCATAACTATTAACATTATATTTTATCCACATTTCTAGTTTTTTAGTTTTCCTTTAAATAATTGAGGCCAAATAATGCCATGCAATAAATAAAAACAATGAAAGAAGTTACTAAATAAGTGGTCCTTTAAAATTTCTTCTGCCTGGATGGTGTTGACCTATGAACCAAGAGGTCATGGTTCAATTCCCAGTCAGGGCACATGCCGGGGTGGCTGGCTCAATCCCCGTATAGAGTGCGCAGAAGGATGCTGATCAATGATTCTCTCTCATCATTGATGTTTCTATCTCTCTCTCCCTCTCCCTTCCTCTCTGAAATCAATAAAAATATTTTAAAAAATAAAATTGCGCCTATATATATTTCATACATCAGATAAGTGAATTCTTAGAAAATGGAATCTGAGACTCCTTCTTAAATTACATAAATATTTTTAAATTGTTCTCTTGCAGGCATGACGTGAACGCTTTTGAACTGTTTGCTGACACTGGTTCCCTTTCAGAACTGAGTGGACTCAGCCATATACCTTAGTAAGATAGTGAAAATACGATTACTATCCTCACTCCTCCGGGACTAGTGACAAAGTTGTGTCTTGATAGATAAGATAGAAGAAACAATATAAAAGCAATAGTATTATTTTAAAAGAATGAAGAAGAAAGCATTGCTTCCAAAGGTACAGGGTATTACAAAATTTTAAAAATGTAGAGGAAAGATGTATTGTTTAGGAAAGGAAATTGTGCTTTAAAAATTAGTTGCCTTCTGCTGTCTGAACAAATTGTCTTCATTCTGTGTTGAATGACTGAGTGTCAGGCATGGCTTTGACCCCTTCCTAGTCCTTAAGTTTATTTGTTTCCTGACAGTGAAGCAGAAACTCTGATTAAACTAATAAAGGCAATCTGGGATGATGAATTTTGTTTACAGGAAAACTAGTGAAGCTGCACTGGTCAGAAAAGGAATCATTTTCTAGTAAAAAAAAAAAAAAAAAAGAATTAGCCGAAACCGGTTTGGCTCAGTGGATAGAGCATCGGCCTGCGGACTGAAGGGTCCCAGGTTCGATTCCGGTCAAGGGCATGTACCTTGGTTGCGGGCACATCCCCAGTAGGAGGTGTGCAGGAGGCAGCTGATCGATGTTTCTCTCTCATCGATGTTTCTAGCTCTCTATCCCTCTCCCTTCCTCTCTGTAAAAAATCAATAAAATATATTTTAAAAAAAGAATTAGTCAATAGGACACATTTCTCTGTCCATGACATGCAGCACACACTTCAGTAATTAAAAGCCCTCCCTTCCATTTCAGAGACCTCCCGTGGCGGCCGCCAGAGGAGACGTGGTGCTGATATCTAATTGGCTCAGCACAGCCTTTTCCACCTGCAGATCCTCCCGGCCATCAAGTGTCTTTGGCCGACAGCTTAACCTTCACTGACGCCAGACACCAGGCTTCAGGAGCAATTCTCAGAAAAAAAAACAAAATAAAATAATTGGTGGCTTATGATAGTTGTCATCATTGTCAGCCAACTATTCCCATTTCTCCCCACGGCCTCTTTCAGGCGCACAGTAGGACTGCACTCCTGTCTCTTGTGTTTGAGACAGCTTGGTGCCTCGTGTCAGCCAACACGTCAGAAGCACGTCATTGCTGAAACCCAAGCCTGGGATTTGCTCGGAGGAGCACAGACTCAGCGCTCCCCCTCTCCCTGGTGTAGAAGCTGATACAGTGCGCCGAGCAGCCGCTCTGTGGGCCCGAATCCCTGAGAGAGGCAACGGCCAAGGCCCAGGATGGACACCGAGGAGAGACAAGAAGTAGATTTTGGTTGTTTCATGCCTCTCAGGCACCGGGGGTCTTTGCTGCTGCAGAATCCTTGGCGCTGGCCCTGTCAGCCTGGTTCTCACACTGGGCTCCTATCCCTGACGATGGCACTGGGTTTCACAGACACAGTAGTCTATTGGTTTGATGGAGCAGCATTTTGTGTCAAGGGCTCAATTCCAGGTGAATTCACTGTCCAAAGGGCACCCGTACAACTTTCTTCAGTTACTTCAACTTCTTGTTTCCTTGTACCAAGAAGAAGCTGCATTTGTACTGATCACAGTCTTGTTTAAGTGTGGCTACCATCAACGCACCGTATTCAGTAAGCTTGTTATTAAAGTGCAGATTCCCTCAAACCCCATGGCAGAACCATTGAATCTGAATGCTAGGGAAAGACTTTGGAAATATACAAGTCTGTACTGTAGGGAGGGGGATTTCTGTTTGTGCATATCATTCCCTGAAATTAGAGTGAACTTGCTGGGACAATGACAGACAAGCAAGTATTAAATCGGAATCTACTGGCATCTGTCTTGTTTGCAGGATTTGATTCACCTGTGTACACATTCTCTCTGCTTCTCTCCTTTTTGGTTGCTCTCACCGCCCTCCTCCGGATGAAACCCCTACCGAGGTGCAGCAGAAGGCCCAGGAGACGCCTGGTCAACTGGCTGTCACACTGTGCGTCTGTGCGGAACAGGGAGGCACCGAATGGAGCTGGTCAGTCACACTGTATCTAGTTACAACATCCACCTGCAAAAGTACCACCTTCTTCTTAATTTATAAAACTATTCATTTCATTTCAAAATATAAACACAAAAATTATATTGTTATTTATATATTTTCTTCATCCCCACGAGGGATTCGAGGGAGTATAAAGACCTTTTTATCCGGCCATCTGGTTGCCCACGGTCCTGTAACTGATTTCAGGCTCCCACCATAGGGTTGACAGGGGCAGGAAGATGAAGTGTGTTCAGATTAGGAAATGTAAAAAAAAAAAAAAAAGGAAAACTTTCTAGGGTGCCCATTAAACGGTTAGATTGAGAAAGAGAGCTGAGTTATTTGCATAATGACACATGAATAATTTATTTTAGAGTCAAACAGATTATGCTATTTTTGACCCCAATTAACCCACTAATCACAAGTGGATGGCATTCCTCGTCCAGGTCACACTTGCTGACGGTCTTGGTAAGTGGCCAGTGGACATCAGTTCCTGCCAGTAGTATTTCTTTGGACTTTGCTTGCTTTCTTCCTGTGGGTAAATCCCATGAGCGGAATTATGCTACTACATCTGGGTACATCTGCAGTTGCAGTGGGATTAGAGGGAGGCCAAGAGGGGGCAGGCAATTGGCACTTCTATGAGGTCTGTTTGTTAAATTTGGGGGTCAATTTATGAAGAGATAATTCAATGTTTCACACAACGTACACATGAAGGAGACTGACTTATAAGCTAACATTCAATGCAGTCAATGGCGATGAGGAAAACACAAGCTTGGGAACAAAAGCATTTGTGTCCTCATTCTGCCATCAGTGGGGAAAACACAGTCTGTAGAGTAAATTGCCCTGGGTGGCCGAAGCCCAGTGAAGAATCAACGCTGACGCCACAACTCCCCTTTCCGCTTTGACCTCCTGGGGGTTGACTGAGACTCTTGGACCTCCTTGGCAGTTCTCTGTCTCCCTCTGGAAAATTCTTCCTTTCTTTTCACTTTACAAGTGTTAATCCCTGATAGACATTCTGTACACAAACCTTTGCCTCACAGTCTGTTTTCCAGAGAAAACACCTTCCACATGCCATAGGCCAGAATTGCATCAGACCAGGGGTGTTTTCTTACATTAAGGACAAGAAAATTAAGACTTGTGTAATTGGGAATCATTTGGCCATTTAACCCTTCTTTTCATAAACTGAAGATTTCACAAGACTGTGAAATCTAATTGAAAGACTGGGTAGTCAATTCTTTGTTCATCTAATGGTCCAATCCATTCTCAACTGCTTCATAAAAATGCCCTGGATGGACAGAACTTCTCATAGAAAACTGTATTCAGCGATGTGTATTTCACTTACATCAAAAGTTCCACTTAGAATAATTTGCAGTGAATAATAATAAATGTTTTCCTTAACAAAGTCAACTAAGAAAATGGAGAACCAATTAAAATTTCATGTGCAAAATAACTATACTATAAATATTATTATTTTCTTTGTTTTTTAGAGATTTTTTTTTTTTGGTCTGGTCTAGAATTAAAATTTGCTTCCAATAATCTAACTTACAAATATCTTCAACACACGCCGCCTCCATTTTCATAACAAGGGCGAAAGGTCAAAAATCCCCCCAGAAAGTGCTTTCCATTCACCTGAAACGTGTGTGACTGTGTGGACCAGGGGTCCTCAAACTTTTTAAACAGGGGGCCAGTTCACTGTCCCTCAGACCATTGGGGGGCCGGACTATAGTTTTAAAAAAAACTATGAACAAATTCCTATGCACACTGCACATATCTTATTTTGAAGTAAAAAAACAAAACGGCAAAAACACCCGCATGTGGCCCGCGGGCCGTAGTTTGAGGACGCCTGGTGTGGACTGACTGCTGTCGGTTCAGAGAGTTTCCAGGCTTCTTCCAAGTTTCATGAACCCTCAAAGTAAAACATCAGTCTACCGACCGTCTCCTCACCGGCCGCTGAGGTAGTTATCAGCCTGTGCACGTTCCCCTTACCCACAGTGTGTCCGGAAAGACAGCGGCCGCGAGCTTACTAAGAGCTCCATGGCAGATTGTTTCACTCAGCGCTGTTTCACGCCTCCGCAAGCAGCATCTGAGTCTGTGTCCCGCTGCTCCCTTTCCCAGACAGTGGCTCACTCATGGAATCTGTGCTCTGTGTTCATGGTTATGAAAGCATTTTCAGTGGCTTACAAATATATACAAAATAAAAATAAGCTAAAAACAGAGATTTATTGTTTTTAAAAAGGATTTCCATGATTTTGTGAATTACTTTGGAAAAACTACCAACCCAAAAAATGTTGATTAAATTAGGTAGGGATTAAGTGGAGAACAACAACAACATGCAAAGCCCTTATAATAACATTAATGGCCCTTTAGTAGGAGTTGGCTGTGATTATTGTAAAATGATAGGGGAAGGAGGGTGTCTCTCTAAACAAATGAATTAAATGACTCAATTTCAATTGTCAGTAACCATCACCCTCACCTCCAAATAAGGGTTAAGGCAAAATAAATGTAGAAGAGTGAATAAGATTAAAGGAAATTTAATACACCAATAATAATTGTATTCAATTACATGGAGCTGTGTGTGTGTGTGTATGTGCGTAAGTGTGTGTGTGCAAGG
Source organism: Ia io (assembly GCA_025583905.1). NCBI lineage: Eukaryota > Metazoa > Chordata > Mammalia > Chiroptera > Vespertilionidae > Ia > Ia io. The sequence goes on from JAJQQW010000014.1 coordinate 1,769,804, forward strand.
TGCAGGATAAGGGTAAGCTGTGTGTGTATGTGTGTGTGCGTGTGTGTGTGTGTGCAAGGTGCAGGATAAGGGTGAGCTGTGTGTGTGTGTGTGCAAGGTGCAGGATAAGAGTGAGCTGTGTGTGTGTGTGTGTGTGTGTGTGTGCAAGGTGCAGGATAAGGGTGAGCTGTGTGTATGTGTGTGTGTGCAAGGTGCAGGATAAGGGTGAGCTGTATGTGTGTGGGTGTGCAGGTGCAGGATAAGGGTGAGCTGTGTGTGTGTGTGTGTGTGTGCAGGTGCAGGATAAGGGTGAGCTGTATGTGTGTGGGTGTGCAGGTGCAGGATAAGGGTGAGCTGTGTGTGTGTGTGTGTGTGCAGGTGCAGGATAAGGGTGAGCTGTGTGCGTGTGTGTGCGTGTGTGTGTGTGAGTGTGTGCAGGTGCAGGATAAGGAGTGGGCGTGTCTAAAGGGACCACCAAAACAGTGAGCCCCGGTTCCTGACTGTGGTGATCACACTGGAAATGTGTGGGTAGAGAACTTAATAAGATAGAAGGGCTCTCAAAAGAGCCACGGCCATCTGAAAAGTTATTTCGATGTTGGAGCCTTTTAAATAGCAACACATTTAGGAAAAAGCTTTGTTCTATCCACAGTAGAGTGCCTAGAGAAGGCGTTCCACACTCCAGCTACCGCTACAGCCTCTCATTCCCAGGTCACATATGTCTAACTGACACACTACCCTATGCTCTGAAAGGGAAGCAGAGGCCGTGGTGGGTGGCGGGGGATTGGAAACCAGGTAACCCACACGGATCCTTTGGTGAGTGTTAGGGATGATTGCCAGGCCTCTGCGGCCAGGCCCATGATGGAGGAGGGAGCCGAGGGGAGGGCATGGCTGAATATGCGACTGTGGAAGGACGAGGCTGCTCAGCGCACACGGTGTCACGTCGCCCAGGTATTAGCTTTCCAACTATGTCCTGCCTGTTTTTTTTCATGTCCTCTCGTTCCACATAACTTCCACATAAGTGATTGTTGCCCACGACACAGCTGCTCGTGGTCACTGGTATTTATTCACAGCTCAGCAGCTGGGGGCCTCACCCACAACTGCAAGTATAACGTGGATCTGTTCAAGCCACTGTGGCTGCTGACTACACATGTAATGCAGCTAAAAATGATTACACATGTTACCCCCATGACTTAGTGTTTTAAGATTGTTTTTGTGTTTAGTCACAAGTACTTATCTGTTATATTTTATATTACATCTTTTTAGTTTTAGTTTGTACACTATTCGTATATAAAAGAGTATTTAAAATGTAGTTTCTATTCATTTTTTACACACATGTGTTATCTATTATTTTACAAACCTAGTATTTAACCATAGAGTTTTACTTCCAACAAAAATGTAGTATTATATTACACAGTTTTATAAATTATACTAGAGGCCCAGTGCATGAAATTTGTGCATGGGGGGGGGCGGGGGCTGTCCCTCAGCCCAACCTGCACCCTCTCCAATCTGGGACATCCCTCTCACAATCCAGGACGACTGGCTCCCAACTGCTTGCCTGCCTTCCTGCCTGATTTCCCCTAACTGCTTCTGCCTGCCAGCCTGATCACCCCCTAACCACTCCCCTGCCAGCCTGGTTGCCCTAACTGCCCTCCCCTGCTGGCCTGGTTGCCCCCAACTGCCCTCCCCTGCAGGCCTGGTCCCCCCCAACTGCCCACTCCTGCCGGCCTGGGTTCCCCCCCAACTGTCCTCTCCTGCAGGCCTGGTGACCCCCAACTGCCCTCCCTTGAAGGCCTGGTCCCTCCCAACTTCCCTCCCCTGCTGGTCATCTTGTGGTGGCCATCTTGTGTCCACATGGGGGCAGTCATCTTTGACCACATTGGGGTGGCCATCTTGTGTGTTGGAGTGATGGTCAATTTGCATATTACTCTTTTATTAGATGGGATTTTTCCCATGAGAGAATTCAGGTAACAGTGAATTCTGTACACAGTTGGGACTTTGTACTTGTCACTAAGTTTTACTCTAAGTAGAAAGAGGAAAATAGTGTCAGATGTGCTCAGATGCTCCACACCTGCCTCCTGAGTTCTTGATGTCAGCAAAGGTCTGTGGGCCCCAGCTGATGCCATTGAGGACTGAACAGTTGGAGGAAGGAACTTGGGCACCAGCGACTCGGCCACTGGGCACTTCTGAACCAGGAGGTCAAGAGGAGATGAGCCAACACTGGAAGGACGTCTGACCTCTGTAGCAATGCAAATGCAAGGACTTGACTATGTCGCGGCCGTACGTGGTTAGAGCATCTTGTAAAAGCACAAAGCTGGGGGGATAAAACCACTTGATTTTACAATTTATTATAAAGATACAGTCATCCAAGCCGTGTACTCCTGATGTGCTGATAGACAAAGATACCGATGGAGCAGCATAAAGAGTCCGGAAATAAAATTGCCGGAAAATGTCCAATTCATATTCAACAAAGACACCAGGAAAACTCCATGAGAAAATTCCAATGAGAAATAGTAAAGAATAAGTAAACATTCTGCCGGAACATGGTAAACATTTCACTCCATCCTCTTTCTGCTCACACGGTTTCTGAGAAGTCAGATGGCACCCTTATCTTTTCCTTCGAGAGCTAAGTGATTTGTTCTTCTTGCTTCACTCAGTTTTTATCTTTGATTTTCTGTTGTTTAAAAATAGGGGTGTTTTGGGTTTTGTTTTTACAATTGTCTATCTTTGTACTCTCTGAGCTTCTTGGATATGTAGTTTGGTGCCTGACAATAATTTGAGGAACTTCTCAATCATTGTTGTAAACATTCCTTTTACATCTTTCTCATTTCTCTGGTATCCTGTTCATAACACGGACACTCCATCTTCTGTCATTGTCCTGTGGTCTTGGATATATTTTGTTCTGTGTTTTTTTCCCCCCGTTATTTGTTCTCTTTTCTTTTCAGTTTTAGGGATTTCTATTGAGACATCCCCCGTCTCAGAGAGTCTTCCTCAGCTGTGACCACCCCATGAGTGAGGCATTGTCTCCTGTTATGTGGTTTGCCTCTAGCTTTTCCTTCCGGCTCCTTCTTAGGGTGGCCACCTCTCTGCTCCCATTGCCCACCTTGGACGCTGTCTGCTTTCCCCAGTGGAGCCCTTCGCGTATTATTTAGCTTCCTGGCCTGATGACCTAGCTTCCTGGCCTGATGACCCAGCATCTTTGCCAGGTGTGGCTCTGAGGCTTCCTCTCTCTCTTCAAATTGCATTTTTTGCCTTTTTGTGTGCTTTTGAGAAGGTGTGGATCGCTGAACACAATGCACCAGGTGAAGGGGATTGTGGTAAAGAGGTGTGAGTGATGAGCGGTCAGGCGGGGAAGGAAGCATGCTGTGGTCCTGGGAGGTGTTTTTGTGGCCTTAGCCTCTGAGCATTGGCTTTAAAAGTGTTTCTCGGGGTTTTTTGTGGGGTTTTCCCCCCTCAGGTGGGACAGGAGAGCTAGAGAGTGGGTCATTGCTCTTCCCTTAGAGAAGGCTGAATGACTGGAGCTGAGATCCCTCTTCCCCGCCAATTAGGCTGTGATGGTACCCAGCCTGCTGGCCCCAGGGAACCAGTTCCTCCCGCAGCTGCTGAATGCGGGCCCAGTGCGGCCCCCCACTCCCTGCGGAGGTAGCAGGGTCTTCCTTGCTGTTGATGGTGAGGACCTGGTCCAGCGGCTCAGCATCGGGGCCCCTGCCGCTGCGCCCCTAGATGTGTGACCCGAGTTGTGCTGTGGATCTTCAGCGACGAGCCGGCCCAGGGAGGCTCTGCTGTGGGGCCTGTCCTGCTGCCGCTCCGTCCTGGCCTCTGCCCGGTAAGCCCTGGCCCTCGCGCCCCTGCCTGCTCTGTGGTCTGGGGGCAGCAGCTCCCCAGGCCCTTCTTCTTGGGGACCCCAGCTGTGCTGGTGGGAAGCCTGGCCAGCTCTCCCTGCTCCAGGGGGAAGGCTCCTCCAGTCCCTCCCAGTGAGACCAGGGCCGGAGGTCTCCTCCTGGGCTCTGACCTCCCCACGCCCTGGGCCTGCTCTGGGTCCCCAGTTCCATCGCCTCTCGAGAGGCTAATGGGCCCCTTTTCAATCCAACACAGTCATCATTTTTAGCGTCTAGATTTTGTTACAAATGCACTCATTGCACGTTTGCCTCGGCTTTCAGCTGTGCCTGCTTTTCCAGGTTCGCCTGTCGCAGTTGCTCTCTCTCTTTTTCTTTACCGCATTGTTATTGTTGAAAGTGTTAGGGATGTCCCCCTTTTCCACCCAGGGACCCCCTCCGCCCCGCCCCCTGCCCAGGCCTGCCCTCTGCCCGCGTCCTGGGGTGACGCCTGGATGCCCACAAGGCCTTTGGTTCGTCTCCTCCCCCGCGCCCCCCCCTGAGATCCGCAGTCTCCTGCATGCTTCCTACAGCTGTTTTCTTACCTTAACGTTTACAATGTGATTATTGAAACGTGCGCATTTGAAGTGTTTGCTTATGGCTCACACCTGCTGGGTGCCGATCTGATGGTGATGTGGAGCTCCTGCATTTGTCAAATGGAGCTTTGGGAACCTGCTCCCCGCAGGGTCTCGCCGGGCAGACACCCCTCCCCGCTGCCGGGTTGCTGTTTCTGGAACTCGGTTGAAGCTTCTTTCTGCCTATGGGGATCTCAGTTCCCGTGAACCAAGACTATGTCTCATGTGTTTGGGTGCCATGAAATAAACTCATGGGTTACCAAGCAGACATGCACCTACACACATATGGACCACACACACACACACACACACACACACATGGACCACACACACACACACACATAGACACAACTAAACACACATGGGCCACACATACACACATAGACACACATAGACCACACACACACACACACACACACACACACACACAGGCACACCTAAACCACATGGGCCACACACACACACACACACACACACACCTAAACCACACAGACCACACACACACATAGACACCCCTGGCTGTTAATTCCCACTTTATCTCTATTTATGATTCTCTGTTTCTGGTTTCTAGGTTTGCTGCTTAATAGGTATCTTGTGAGTGTGGTTTGATACAGTGTAGCCAATATGTTAAGAGTTTCAGCAGGTGATTTTCCAGGTGACTTAGTCTTCCTAATTTCTTTATATTTAAAAAAAGACATATAAAGTAATGTAAGTTGCAATGGCTGGTTCACACTTCCCCCATGTTTAGTTAGTCTTAGGAATGTTAGGTGTGAAAAGGTACTGTTTTGTGTTTAACTTGTCACCCACACTTTCGGACGTCACTGGAGATCTTTCTCCCGTGTTGTCAGCAGTGGAGACTCTGGCTCTCATTGGGAACATGATGCTCTTTCCACCCTCTCACGTCTCAGCGCAGAGAAGACTGACTTCCGCTGGATGTTATTGTTGACGGATACGCCTCTCGAGCTGTTAGAGTGATGTGTATGTGATTTGACGAGTGAAACATTTGCTATTCCAAATGATGAATGATGGCTTTTTGTTTGTTAAGTTAATTTAAAATAGCTACAATAGTGGGTAAATTTTGGATTGGTAAATTAAAGGGCACACGATTAATGATTCTCTCTCATCATTGATGTTTCTCTCCCTCTCCCTCTCCCTCTCCCTCTCCCTCTCCCTCTCCCTCTCCCTCTCCCTCTCCCTCTCCCTTCCTCTCTGAATTCAATAAAATAGATTTTTTTTAAAAGAAAGAAAAAACACATGGCCGGCATGGCTAAGCAATTGATTGTCAACCTATGAACCAGGAGTTTTTGGTTCGATTCCCAGCCAGGGCAGATGCCTGGATTGTGGGCTTGATCCCCAGTGTGAGACAGCCAATCAATGATGCTTGCTCGCTCTCTCTCTCTCTCGTCAATAAAATATATTTTTTAAAAAAGTTAAAGGGCACAATAAAATTAAGCTAAACTGCCATTTGACCCAGTGCTCCCACTTCTAGGAATATATCCAAAGAAACCTGAAACACTGATCAGAGAGAATATATTTACCCCTGTGTTTATAGCAGCACAATGTACAATAGCTAAGATCTGGAAACAGCCCAAGTGCCCATCAGCAGACGAGTGGATTAAAAACCTGTGGGACATCTACACCATGGAATACTATGCAGCGGTGAAAAGGGAAGGAAATCATATCCTTTACAGTAGCATTGTGGTGGTGGTTGGGGGGGAGGGGCTGGAGAGCATTGTGCTAAGTGAAATAAGCCAGGCAGAGAAAGGCAAGTATCCCATGATCTCACTCATATGTGGGAATCCAATGAACAAAATAAACTGATGAACAAAATAGATCCCGAGACATAGAGGCATGGCATTTGGAGAGGGAGAGAGGGATGAGTCTGTGAGTGTGAGCACAGGACCACAAGCAAGAGCTTCTGACCCTACCGTGCCCTTCAGCCCTCCCCGCCCGGGAGCTTCATCAGCACAGGAAGACGAATGAGGCCGGGACTTGGCGTGTTTCCATTTCCACGGAGTCATCAGAAAAGTGGCCTCGGCAGCGTATTCACAAATCATGATAAATGTGCCGGCAGTCCACTTTGCCATAAAACCAGCCCCATCGTAGCTGGCAGGTGTACATGAGCCTCTGCAACCTTTACTTAGATGAATCTATATGTGAAGGTGATCAGTCACCCTCCTCTACTTTCATGAGCATCATTTCCAAGGCAAAAAGTGTGAGAACAAACCCCATATTTAATTTCCTAAGAATGAGATTTTGTTGCTTTTTTAATATATTTAAGTTTGCAACAGTCTGGGATAACCTAAATGGTGCATTTTTATCTCTATGGATATTTTTAAGCATTAGCTGTCGAATACCAAAACGATATGTACCTCTATGTATTTTTTTTTTTTTTTTTTTACTGACAAACAAAACAAATACTTTGTCTTAAAATGATTTTGTGGAACATTGAAACAACTAAAAATATGTTCGTGAACATTGGTATTTCAATGACATGAGAGAGACTAGCCACATTGGAGTGGATTACAGAAAACCAGGAGCAGTTTATAGTAGTCTAAGACTTTCACCCAGTAGTCCGCAGCAGGAAGAAATAGATATGAAAGCAGACACGAAGGCCATGGATAATCTGAGGAGGGGATGGGAGCCGAGAAAGGGTGTTTAGTCCTGAGTCTAAATCAGACTCCGGCACTGACGCCTCCTGCCCTGAGGGCGTTAAATTTCATTCTTGGTGTGTGGACACTTCCCATTGAGAAAAACCCGTCTCCAGCAGCCGCGGAGGGCTGCGGGGAGACCCTAAGCACTACTAGTACCTCAATGCCTACACGTCTTAATATCTCAACCAGGCTTATTTCCATTTTCCCCTTTCTCCGGCTCTTCTGCTGGGCATATACCTAATGTTTTGTGTGCCAGCCACGGCAAGATGGATTTATTCATAACAAAAACAGAACACTGTAACACGGATGATTGATATGTGATTAATTAGCAAAGCTCTCGCTTGTTTCCTTTATGTATAAGATGGATCTTTTTTTCAACCTATAGCTCTGGCATTGCCGATGTTCCATTAAATCCTTTCAGAGTAAAACCTAAAGATGATAACTGTATGTACCTTATAGAGTTGTTGCAATTATCAAATGAGTTTATATACGGTATTTTTTTTTAAAGGACAAAAGCCTAGAGCACAGTAAGTGCCCACACGTGATAGATTTTACTAGACTACTCATGCTGTTGATTATGACAATGTTGATGATGTTGATGATGGTAAAGTTATTTCTCTCTATATTTTAATATTGAATGGAGCATAATTTAACTTTATGTTTAATGTATTTATATCTGTAGGGGAGAGAACACATTGGATGATATATAAACATTTAAACATTTATTATTAACTTGAGGCCTGGTGCATGAGATTTATGCACTCCGGGGGGTCCCTCGCCCAGCCTGCACCCTCTCGCAGTCCAGAAGCCATGGGTATTGTATTGCAAATCAGCAAGGTAGACAAGGCACCTTAATGAGCCAGTTAGGAGTCATCTTTATTGCGTGCAGGTTCAGAGCAGATTACCTCTGTCAAATTCTGAACAAACACAGGAAGGAGTATTCCCTTTTTATAACCTTCTAGGTCTTTATGTAAGTTATTTTTTCAGACAGCTTGTAACCTTGAGTATATATCATATCCAACAAACATTTGTCATATCTATACAGACAACTTGTAACCTTAAGTACATATCATATCTATACAGACACCTGTAACATTGGATACATAATGAACAAACACTTGGGCTGAGAATATGGGAATTATTATCAGTATCAGCCCCTTTAGATGGCTAGCTTGTAAGGTCAGACAGGTTTATCTTTTCTATTATTTAAGCTAAAAAAAACAGTTATTTTACAGAATAAGAGACTGTCTAAAAATAACAGTAGTTCCAACAGCAGTTTCAAACAGCAGTTTTCCAAAGGAGGGACCACCATGCTTCATGGGGAGCAGGCCTAAGCCGTCAGTCAGATATCCTTAGTGCTGCCCTGGAGGCGGGAGAGGCTCCCGCCACCACTGCTGCACTCGCCAGCCGTGAGCTGTGAGCCCGGCTTCTGGATGAGCGATGCTCCCCCTGTGGGAGCACATTGACCACCAGGGGGCAGCTCCTGGTGTTGAGGGTCTGTCCCTGGTGGTCAGTGCATGTCATAGTGACCAGATGTTTAGCTATTCGGTCGATTTGCATATTACCCTTTTATTATATAAGACTAGAGGCCCGATGCATGAAGATTCATGCAAAAATGGGCCTTCCTTTCCCTGGCTGCCAGCACCACCTTCGCTCCAGCTGGAGCTACCGTTCTGCCTTCGCTCCTGCCCAGAGCCGCCTTTCTGCCTTTGCTCCTGCCCAGAGCCACCTTTCCGCCCTCCCACACTGCCCAGAGAACCAGAGAGCTGGGGTGGTGCAGAACACCTGTGTCATCACCATGGCTACGACGCAAGTCCCACCCTGCCCCCGCTGCTCGGTGCCTGCGTATGTAAATTAACCCACCATCTTTGTTGGGTTAATTTGCATACTCACTCCTGATTGGCTGGTGGGCGTCGCAGAGGTATGGTCAATTAGCATGTTACTCTTTTATTAGTGTAGATAGTTCTCCACTAGATTCTGTCTTCCTTTTTATTTTAATGTGAAGATGAGCCATCGCCCTCCTGCCACATAGGCCCGAGTCTAGTTGGGAGAGTGAGTCCAAACACCGAAACTTAGGAGCCAACATCTTAATTATCATTGAAATGGGGAGAAAAACCCCGTGTGTGTTTAGCACCATGTTCTGTTCTTAGCAAAAGGCTGACGTGTAACTGACTCGTGGGAGAGAAGCTCCCTCTGCAGCTGTGCTGATAATGGTTCCGCTGGAGCCATATGCGCCTTTGGGTCTGAGGAACTCCCGCCCAGAAGAAACCCTCCCTGCTTCATGCCTCTCCTTCTCGCGTGTGCCTTTCATCATATGCATAACGCCTGTTTCCATGGAAACAACAAGTGTTTCCCAAATCAGAGGTGACTGGTTCCTACCTAAATCCTATCATTGTTCTTCAGAGACAATTTTATTCCAAGTGAAAAAGCTTCACCAGCAGCCTGCACTCTGCAGCGACCAGGGCAGGCCCTGGCCGGTTGGGCTCAGTGGATAGAGCGTCGGCCTGTGGACTGAAGGGTCCCAGGTTTGATTTTGGAATCCGGTCAGGGCACAGGCCCGGGTTGTGGGCTCATCCCCAGTGTGGGGCATGCAGGAGGCAGCCGATCCTTGATTCTCTCTCATCATTGATGTTTCTATCTCTCTCTCCCTCTCTCTTCTTCACTGAAATCAATACAAATATATTTTTTTTAAAAAAAGGACAGGGCAGTTTAATTGGTGCAATAAGGCTGACCCAACAGTGGCTAAGAGCTCTTTCACGGACTTCTGGGAGGGGGTGGCTTGCAGCACGGAAGGGTGCCTCGCAAGAAACTGAACTCCAGGGGGGCAGTGTGGTCAGCCACACAGGGAAGGCAGGGGAACCCCGAGGCAGCTCGGACACCTGCTGTTCTAAGTGCCGTGAACACAATGCCACCTGTCACAGTGGGCTCACCACAGGCTGGCTCTCTGTGCCAGTTCTTACCGGTTTCAGATCGGGTTTTAAGATTCATAAAAAAGCTGATAATGATTATGGCCTCTGGTTACTTCGTGCAGGAACTTTATGGGTCAGAGCCACATCCTCTTCTAACAGGTGTGAAGTTTTTGCACATTCCTATTTTCATTATTGTTTTCATGCGGAGCTTTGGTAAGCTTATATGGTTTATAGTCATAATATACAATACTACGCTGTTTCATCTGCATGCTTTCAAAAGCATCATCCAGAAATCACCGATGAACTTTCTCACATCCCTGCTTAAATATTGGGGGCTCTCTGTTCTTTTATAAGCAACTGCCTATTTCCTCTCCCCTTTATTGCCTCTTAGAAATGTATCGATGGGTGTTTTGCAGCAGATCTGAGGGTTTAAAACATTCTTTAGAAAGAAATCCACAAAAATAATAAATGGGAGCGCTTCATGCAGACAGCCATAAACTCCAATTTGGTACATTAGACTACGTGAGAAGATGCAAATGCCTTTAGGGTGGAGACAATATGAGTGAGTGTGTGTATGTATATAGCATGCATGTATGTATGTATATATGTATGTGTATAGCATGCATGCATGTATATTTGTTGTATATATGTTGTGTGTATGTGTTCGCTGTAGTTGGTTGAGTTAAGGTATTTTTCTGGATTTATTCAACATGATTACTTTCAATCAAAATGAGAAGGAAAATATGAAGGAAAAGCTTTTAGTTTCCTCCAATGAAACTGCTAACAACCTAACTTGTGCTATTTTCTTATTTGGTAAAAATAAGTTGATTGTATTACACTTGCTTTTATTTTTTAAGAGTCTTGATAGTGTGGTTAGTTCATTTTTTAAATCAAAGGCATTTTAATTCATCCTTCCTTCCCTCCTATCTTTCCTTCCCTCATCCCTCATTTGTAAAATTACCCACACACAAGATTACTGCTCAGGATAAAATTATATAATAATGTGATAGCACTTATAAACTGTAAATTAGTGCATACTTTTAAATGAGTGATTATTATTTAGAATGTTTAAAACTTAAAATATTTAATTTATAAAAACTAGCATTTATGGATTATTTAGGAAGTGCCAGGGACTTTTGACTACTTTGCATGCATTTTCTATAGTGATTGACCGTCTGTCCGACCGTCCGATCAACGAACTGGCCGGTACATATGAGGCGCACTGGCAATTTAAAAATAAACGCTGACTCACGCATGCGCGATACATATAAAGGTCTCGGTGGCGCCAATCACATGTGTGTGTTTCGACCTGTCATTGTCGATCGTGAATTTGGTTGTTTTTGTTGACATTCAAACGATTGCGTGAACCACATCGCGATTTAATCACTGTGATACTTATCAAGCTCTCGCTGGCACCAATCGCATGCATGTGTTAATTTTATAAAACTATATTATATGTATACTATTTTGACATGTGATTTTTTGCAGTGATGTAATCACCGCACGAATCTTTCTACTAATTGATTTCCTTTCAATGTGCGGGGATCCATGCCCCGGGCCACTAGTCTTTTGCACATGTCGCAGGAAGGGCCTGAATCGGTTCCGTTATTAGCCAACTCCCACAGACAAGGAAACTGTGGTCTCAAATGCCGGGTAACTTGCCCAAGGTCATGCCTAGTGAGCAGGAAGCTCGGTGTTAACGTTCACGCTCTGTGCCGTGAGCTTGTCCTCCTCACAAGGAGCCGTGCCACCTGAACGCCCTTCACCTTCTCATCCCGTCGCTGCTGCTGGGCGGCCACTTTCCTGTTCCTCCCGAAGCTCAGGCAGCAGGCATGTGCAGAGCGGCACTGGACACGGTGACATGTCAAAATTCCCATGAGGTGGTCATGGAAAAACCAGAACGAAAAGACAGTATTTCATGATGTACCTGAAAGGGCCCACATAATTGAAATTGGTGGGCTATACTAGTTCTAAGGAAGATTCCCATTTTATAAACAATTTGAAGTGTAATAGCATTAGTATAATACATACAGTAGCTGTGGCTAATAAAAAGCAGGCACATGAACTTAATTTTACTCTAAATAATTTTAAGTTAAGATATATCTTTTGTAACTTGTATTTTACTACTGGAATTTTTACATTTTATTGAATTGGAAACATTTCTTCCTCTTAAAACAGTACTGAAATGTTCAGTGATAAATCAATAAACTAAATAGACACACTCTACACATAAGTATGGAGCCTTTGTACGTTGAAATGCAATTCAGTCAAATTGCTTAAGAAACACGAACTACAAAGGAAAAAGCATACACCGGTTTATTTCACAGCCATCAAAAATCTAAATGAACAGTTTCCAGAGCAGATTCCATTTCCATGTAATATGTTTTAAAAGGTCTTCATTTCTTCATTGCACATCACTTTCCTGCTTCAATAAATCTCTTTCTCTTTTTGGGCACACACATTCAGTGCACTGCCAGATTTCATTCCTGTTGGTTTTATCTCATTTTAAAAAATCAACCTCACATTCTTTCCAAACCTTAATTATTCCGCCTCAGAAAAGGCCCTTGACAGTAATTTCTATTGAGCCAGGATCAGAAATAGGGGAAGCAAGCAGGTTTGACAGAGACAATTAGAGCCCAGCTGAAGACATGCATAGCTTCTAGACCTGCATGGAGTAGACATTTTGGAATGTCAGCAAACATTTTCCCACTGTTTTTTAGATTATTATCTAGTGAGACTATTGCTCTGGAGCTTTAAGAGGATTCAGTACATAAATTTGAAAATATTTTTTCTGATGTACTTTAATTTCATGAGCACCCCTCGGCCCTCTTGCTCTTTCTAAAACAGAGATGAGAATATAGTTGATTTTGCTCCTTTCTCTAATTTGTTCCTTTCTTTTGATTGCTAGGTATAGTTTAGATATTTTAAACCTAGGAAAATCCAGGAAGGAAAATCCATTGATTGCAAACTGTCTTCATTTCCGGTCTGACTATAGCAAAGCATTGAAATTTCCTCTTAAAAAAGGGGCCGCCACTGACTCAGGCGATTTCATCTTCGCAGGTGGAATTAGACCCATTAACTTCAGTCGGAACCCGACAGCCCCCCGGGAACGCTGGCCCGGGGGGAAATGAGTGTCGTGGAGTCTAAGGCCAGGTGCGTGGGGACATCTGAAAGTATAATGCCGTGAACGTGTTGCCGGATGGCCTATTAGTCACACCCGGGAGCCTGTTTGCAAAGTCTAGACAGGAATGAAAATAGCTACCAGGGGAAATAAATATTCTACATGCCGGGATGTTCCTTGAGCGGGAAAGTGATTTAAAGTAACTGCAAACCACTATCACATAACTTTAAGGTGAGTTAATACTAGTGCAGAAGTCATATTTAAATATTCCTTTAAAATGTACCCAGATCAGACCTCAGAAATGTATGGCTTTACCCTGCTGTAGACAAGAAACATTAAAAAAAAAAACCCAATCAAAAACAAAACAAACAAAAATCATTGCTTCTGTTTTAAATACCCTAGGACAGTGGTCGGCAAACTCATTAGTCTACAGAGCCAAATATCAACAGTACAACGATTGAAATTTCTTTTGAGAGCCAAATTTTTTAAACTTAAACTTCTTCTAACGCCACTTCTTCAACATAGACTCACCCAGGCCGTGGTATTTTGTGGAAGAGCCACACTCAAGGGGCCAAAGAGCCACATGTGGCTCGCGAGCTGCAGTTTGCTGACCACGGCCTTAGGAGGAACTTGTTGTTTAGTCTTGGAAACAAATGATTGATCTCTCACTGTGATTTGTGCAAATCTAGAAGTTTATGTGCATATTTTATGGTTCCTTTTACTTGTGGGAGGGTTATATCCAGGTGATTGAGCTGCCCACCTCGCGGGCACACATACAAGTGTGCATGTGTCTATTCATCTGCCGCCCACAGGAGCTGGGGGGAGGGAGGGTTTAGACAGAAGAGGCAGCAGCGAAGCGTGGGCGTCCTCTGATGGCTGTGACTTAGGCAGTGCCTTCCTTGGGAAAGCTGGCTTTTGAGACTGGTTGGTCCTGAGTTTGGTTTCCCGGGACTTCAGAGCATTGACTCTGGCTTGCATTTCGGTTTGCTTTCATAGACCATCAAGGCCTTGGAGCGACCTCCGAGCAAGGGGGTCCTGGTTTAAATAGCGGTTAAAGGAATGGAAGCCACGTGTCTGTGCCTGTAAGCTTCCCATTTCCTGCCATTGGGGGTTCAGGCACACCTGTTCCCCCTGCGGAGCACAAGAGACTCTCTTTGTGCTGATTTACTTAATTCCCTCATTTCTCCTCAACGCAGTCATCCCAGGATCAATGGGATTAATTTGGATCTTGGAGAAGCATGAAACTGAGCTGCATGGGCTGTAGCACTGGGGATGGAGCAAATCGCAGAGCTGCTGAGAGAGCGAGCAAACCTAGCTTTGGTGTCTCTGCCTCCCGTGTATGTCCTATTCTTGTGTTTGCAAAATAAAGTAAAATTATATATGTGGGATCCCTTATCACGTCCCACGTGTTTCAGGGTTCCCATTCAGGTCCGGTTTCTGGAGAAGGCCGCAATCAAAATGAAAAGAAGCTAGAAAAGAATCAATTTGGGAAATGGGGGGCCAGACGGGAGCCCACCTCTAGTGGGAGGACTACTCCCTGCTCTGGCCTTTGCCATCCCTTTTATTGGGGTTCTGAGATACCCCCATATCCTTTAGGCAGGAAATTCCAATAATAGACAATCAGCAAAAATTTACATATGATTGACAGGTGAGAGTTGCTTTAACTACCATGTCTCAACTAAACAATGACTGACTAGCTCTGACCATTCAGAGTGATTAAGGTTGACCAGCCTTCTGGATTCCCTTTTCACATTTAACTACCAAGTGTCAATGTTCGGTTTCTGGCATATATATATATATATATATATATATATATATATATATATATATATATATATATATATATATATATATATATATATATATATATATATATATATATATATGTCATATGTCATTCCATGAGGATGAAACTCCAGGGGAAGCTGAAAGAGATGAGTTTGTGAGGTCAGAGTAGGAACCCAAGACCTGTGACGCTTGATAGAGAAATGACTCAGGATAAATACAGGAAGGCAAGGACTTGAGTTTCTGAAAGTGTCTGGGCAATACAAGAGTCAAGGCTATAATTTAGAATCAGGTTCTCAGCCTGAAGAGTTGAAGACATCAAAGAAAGGCTTGGCTTGGGCAGTAATTGCAGTAGTAGCTGAGTTCTGAGCGAGGTGCTGCCTAGGATTGAAGGACGTTTCCTGAGAAAAGCACCCATCCCTTTATGGCATGGGCACCTGAAAAAACAGCACGTGGTTATAGCACTTTTATCAGAAAACACACAAACAGACTCTGGGAGGGTACGCAGTTCTACGTGAAGGCACTCACCAGCCAGACCTGGTGGATTGATATAAGCCTAGAGACAAAGTGCTGTTATCAGACACTCTTGGTAAATTATTAAGCTGTTGGATACTTTTGGAAACCAGGATTTGGATAAATTTGAAACCAGTAAGGATATATAAAGATATACTATTTATTAGTTCATGCCTTGAACTCACCGGTATCTCTAAAGGTCACATATTAAAAAAATGCAACTAGTGGGAAGAAAACGATTGGTTAATTCATCTCAAAGACACTTATATCTATATTTGGAGAAGGGAGTAAAAGCAGAACAATTACTTAAGGAAATTATATCTATTTATGACCCACCTGTTTTTTTCTTTCCCACGTGTAGCTCTAGAGAACTCAATTACTAGGACAGAAGCTGGATACACAGATCAGAAAAGTGAATTTGTGTCAATATCAAATGTTTCTTATTAGAATACTTTAAAATTTTCAATATTATCAAATGAGTAAATGTGCATATTTTTAAATGCAAGCCAATCTCTGTGACTAATAGCAAAAAATCCTTTTAGCCTCCCTGTCTCCCCTCATGTCTTCTTTCCCGAGACAGCGGCACGGGCCACTGAAATCTCCCACCTCCCACTTCTAAATAATGCCTTTGCACTGGAAATTCTGTGATTTCCCCCAACTGAGGCCTCTCCATGACTTCCTTCCACAGAAGACGAGGGTTCTTTCCCTTCTCTTTACACTCCGTAAAAACTTATCTCCGTCTACTCCAGGCATGGGTATGTCCCATGTTTATTGGGAAGCTGATATTATTGTTGGAATAATTTCTAATGGGGGTGACACCTTGTATTTGATGATTGCATTTCTCCTTCTGTGTCATGTGTTTTCCTTGAGTTAATATGTGTGCCCCTCATTGGCTTGATTGGTATGAATGAATTTCAAAAATTTCCCAGACAAAAGAAATCTGAGACAGAAACCATGTTATTACACAGCTTAACAAGCATTTTCACTTCAGTATTAATAAAACTCATCGAGGAAAAGCCATCCCTGGCCTCCTAGGTAGATGTCTTTGCTCCATCATGTTGAGCATCACTCTTGTGCAAAAGAGTCGAGCAATGGGCCTGTCATCACTGTACTCCTTGGCGTCTCCTTTCTTAAAGATGGGGATCGACAGTGAAAATTTCTGATCTGTGGGCCACTGTTCTGTTTCCCATAATTGCTGATGTATTCTTGTTAGGTTTTGACATATTCGGTCTTTGTGGCTTGACATGATTCTATCCCACCTACCCCAGGTGATTTATCTCTTCACAATCCTTTCAGGATAGCTTTCTTGGTCAATTTACATATCCAGAGACAGGTGTTGGGATAGATAGATGAAAACCTTTTTAATTAAGTTTTCGGGGAGTCGTACCTTGTCTTCAATGTGCCTCTACACGAATGTTTGTTGCTAAGCATGCTCTAAAACCTGATTAAGAAGAGTTCCGGCAAATTCCCTGTCAGGACACAAATAAGATCAGCATAACTGATATCACACCAAATGTTTTTCCAGAGAAATATTATTTAAAAGCAATTAAATAGCTATGAGCCTCGATATTTTATAATTTATGTCCCTTTCTCAGGGGTCAAGTTCTTAGGGTTGATTCATGGGTTCAGAGCCTGGGGATAGGACTACGTACTACTGCTTATAACAAGCAAGCTAACGATGAGGAATGTGGCCCGATTTCTCTCTTGATGAAGGTTGATGTGACTATGTGGCTGTCTTGTAGGTAAGATGCAGGCAGATTGATTTGTCTGAGTTAAAGAGGTTACTGGTGGTGTGTAATATGTTATCATTGCAGGTGAATTAGGGTAAGAAATGAAGGCAAGTAGATAGTGAAGGTAGCTGTATGAAACAGAGCTTTTACTTTCACACAGTCCCTTCACACTAAACAAAAAAGAAGCCATGTTTTTCTGAGATTACAATGAAGATATTTATAATTACACTAGAGGCCTGGTGCATGGGATTGGTGCACTGGTGGGGGCGTGGCCTGCGGGGATCGGCCTGCTGTGGGAATGCCACCATCCTGGTCAGTTGAGCAGCTGTGGACCTGCCCTCTGAGCAGCTGCTCCCACTGTGGGAGCACACTGACCACCAGGGGGTAGCTCCGGCGTTGAGCATCTGCCCCCTGGTGGTCAGTGCACGTCATAGCGACAGGTCGACCAGTTGTTCTGGTTGTTCCACTGTTTGGTCGCTGGGCTTTTATTATGTAGGATTTCTTTAAAGGTTCCTACCGCTAACATAAACTTTACAGTATTATAATTACTTCAGAACCAATACACTCTTAACTATATTAAATAAGATTAAGGAATAGAAATGTCTCTCTTTCCGCACTGAGCTTTTTGAAATAAGATCAGGTGGCTTAGCCTCAAACGACATTTCTCTGTCCATCATCTTAATAAGCTGCTGTTTTCAATTTTCTTTTTCGAGTGATTGACTTGATTTCACAGCAGATGATAACAGGCAGAAGGGAAATTGAGGGAGAAGCTAAGGATAGCAGAGGCAAATGAAAGGTTGCAGGATTGAATGAAACAGTAAAAGGAAGAAATTGCATACCACAATGCTGTAAAATAAGGGGGAAGCATTTACAGATGGTGGGTATGAAAGATTTGGAAATTACTTCAAGAAAATATTATAAACGTTCTCTTCCATTTATTTAATAATTTCCTAAATCTTTTACAGCCCTCATTTGTAAATGCTTCTTATTTTTTCTTATTTTACAGCATTGTCATATGTAATCGCTTCCTTTTCTTGCTTCATGCAATCTATGTACCCATAGGCTAAATGTTCATAGGAATATAAACAAACCTTGAGCTCTAGGTTTATTTTTCATAGTGGGAGGAGTAGGCAATTCTGAAAGTGCAAGCACTCTAGAACCAAGAGAACAGGGAATGCTATCTTGCATAACAGCACCCACACTTCCTATTTCAGAGAGAAAATGACACTGCAGAAGGGGAGGAGGGTCTGATGTGCCCTGTGCTGGGTGGATGCACCCCATACAGGGTACAGCCACAAGTGCAGATGTGTATATGCATTGTTTGGCTCAGTCCTCTTAGAGGGTCTCAAATTCGTGATGACCAGTAGAAAAGAAAAAAAAAATAGCATCCAGAACCCATATTTGATTTTTAAAAAAATATATAGTAATACTGCCTCGGCTGCTGACTCATGAATACCTCTTCAAATATTTTTTATTAAAAATATATTTTTATTATTGATTTCAGAGAGGAAGGGAGAGAAAGAGAGAAACATCAATGATGAGAGAGAATCACTGATCAGTTGCCTACTGCGGATTGAGCCTGCAACCCAGGCATGTGCCCTTGACTGGAATTGAACTGAGACCTTTCAGTCCACAGGCTGATGCTCTATCCACTGAGCCAAACCAGCTAGGGCTCAAATATTTTTTTAAAAAAGATATTTTTATTGATTTCAGAGAGGAAGGAAGAGGGAGAGAGAGAAAATCATTGATCAGCTGCCTCCTGCATGCCCCACACTGGGGATCCAGCCCACAACCCAGGCATGTGCCCTGACCAGGAATGGAACTGTGACTCCCTGGTTCATAGGACGACGCTCAACCAATGAGCCACACCGGCTGGGCATTTTTGATTTTTTTTAAATCAAGTGAAGTAGGCAGATTTCTTGGCCAAATTGTCAATTCCAGGGCTCCTATGGGAAAGGACCCAAGGGTTTGAAACATGTCGCTGCTCCAGAGTGAAGGACGTGCTCCAAGGAGGATGGAAGCATGTCAGTGGGCACAGGAACCAGCTCTCAGGGCCTTTCGGTGACCTCATTACGGCACTTTAGGTACCAAAATGCCTAATGATAGTACCAGATCCCAGCATGATAAGGAACTTGATCTCCTGAATAAATACATGCAAAGGAGGGAGTGCTCTTCTCACACACTGAGAACTGAGACGTGTGTAGGTAGTGAGGGGCTGAGAAAACCTTTTCAGATTTTGATAAACCCCCACCAAACGCTCTTGGTGAGTGAAGCAATTTAACAATTTGTGTTCATTTCACCTGCTAATGGTGACTTACTCAGGGTCTGGCGAAGGCCTGGGTAGGACTGGCTGTAGCTTTTGTGCAAATCCCAGCGTGCTGGTTTCTCCTGCAATTATTGGTATATTTGAACATGATATGGTCAGAGGAAAACGTTCAGTTTCTGTAGATTATTTCATTGTAAATAACTCCCAAACCCTTACCTACATTATCCTATATAATAAAAGCCTAATATGCAAATTGTCCCCTCGACCAGGAATTCGACCGGGAGTTCGATCAGGGGACGGGGCCAGCCGGCCAACTGCCTGCAACCCCTACCCGCGGCCAGACCAGCCTGATGAGCCCCAATCAGGGCAGGCTGGCCGGACTCCACCCGTGCATGAATTTGTGCACGGGGCATCTAGTCATTAGTAACACGGTACTTGGAAAACGTCTTACAACAGTGCCCTCATGCTCTATACAAGAACTTCCATCCAGATGAGGGTGACAGTTCTCCTTCCCCCTGAAGCAGAAAGTCAGATCATTCCTCTGCTGGCAACTTTATCTCCCAAGAGCGACCGAGGTAAAGAAGCTGCTCCCATGGGCACCATCTCAACAGGAGGCAACATCAGCAGCTATGACGGTCTTTGTGGATCTAGCATGGGAAGTGCTCCATGCTCTTCCTAAAGAGCTTTACCTGCATGTCTGCATGTCTATCTGATCTAAACTTCAAATCTTCCACTTGTACACTTTTTAGATTGGAAACTAGAAAAGGTTAAATGATTAAATTGTCTCGAAGCACTAGGAAGGGGGAAGGAGAGAGTCCCTTGTTGAATTGGAGGTTGAAAAATACATAAAAACATTTTATTCGAGGACGGGAATGCATGTGGGAGTGCATTTGCAAAGCTTGAGCACTAGCCATTACGTGTGGATTGCAAAATCTCAATAAGCAGAAACCATCTCTTTGGATATTAAAGCAATTACAGAAGACTATTATTATGAAAGAGCATTTCAATTAGGACAAGGATTTATCTTTACGGAAATGGGAGAGGCGTCGTAGAAAGTAGTAAATTATCTGTCATTTGAGAAAATAGCTGGGATGCCAAACAGATCTTCCACATCATTTTATCTGAAGCAAGAGAAAATGTCTTAAGCAAACAGGATCCCATTGAAAAGGTTTTCTCAAAGGGATGCAGAGGAGGGAGACAGAATCCAACGTCTACTTCCTGTCAGCGCCCCACACCCCCTCTCAGCCCCACCTTCATGTTGGGGCCTGGCGTCCCCCAGGATTGTCTAGGCATTTTGTCACAGGGACCATTCCTGTGACACTCAGTCTTTTACCTGAATACTTGAACATTCAGAAGTAATAACTCATAACAGAAACATCCCTGTTTAGAAATTGCCTGTCGAGCAGCGATGGTTAATTTGCAGCGATCATGAGGAAGGTGCATAGTCATGGGCACCTGAGTCAGGACCTTTGGCCTCCGTGGGACCCACTGTTTGCTGGATTTGCTGTGAAGTGACAGCACTGGCTGGAAGTAAATCTATATATATAGAAGCCTAAGCGACCATTCAACCATTCGACCAGTAGCTATGATGTGCTCTGACCACCAGGGGGCAGCTCCTGCGTCATAGTGATCGGTGGTTCCTCCATAAAGGTGGCTTAGGCTTTTGTTATGTAGATTATTGTGGGTGTGCTCATTGGTGCCTTACGTTTCTCTGTCGCTCTGTTTATTTTTCTTTCTCCTTTTTCTCTCTGTTCTTAAGATCACCGAATCTCGTGATGGATCTTCTGTTGCCTCATGAAATCCAATGCTGAAGCCATCTAGTGAGCGTTTCACTTTGGTTATTGTACTTTTTAACGTAAGAATTTCATCTGGTTCTTTTTAAAAATAATTTGTATCTATTGATATTTTCTAGTTCATGACATTTTGTGACCATACATTCTTTCAGTCCTTTACACACGGTCTCTTAGGTCTTTGACTCTATTTCTAATGGCGACTTTGAAGTCCACCTGCCCCTGCCCACTGAGACGTGTGGCTGCCCCTGGGCTGTCTAGTGTGCATGGCCCGTTTTTCTGTGGGTTTTTGTTGTTGTTGTTGTTGTTTTTTTGCTGTTGCTATTGTTTTGCATTTCTTAGAACATTTTTCTTGAAAATGGGGCATTTTAGGAAATGCATTGTAGAAACATGGCTGCTGACCGCTCACTCGCGTGTGCTGCTGTTAGTTGGCTGGTTGTTTGCTGATTTGCTTAGTGACGTGGCCGAGCTGATTCTGTGATGCTGTTCCCCCATGAGTGTGACCACGGGGCCCTTTAGGTTCCCGCTCAGATAGGGTTCATGGTTTCCTATTTTCACCTGGATACTTGGGGTGCCCCTGTGCCCACATAAGCCATTTGTTACTTGAAGGTAGGGTGACAAAAGAGAAATTGTACAAAAAGCAACCTTAGGAGACCTAGAATATATATACTGGCATACTGATACCAGGAAAGTAGACTTTAAACAAGAAACGTTATTTAAAAATTTTTTTAAATATATTTTATTGATCTCAGAGAGGAAGGGAGAGGGAGAGAGAGATGGAAACATCAATGATGAGAGAGAATCATTAATTGGCTACTGCCTGCACGCCCCACACTGGGGATCGAGCCCACAGCCCGGGCATGTGCCCTGACCGGGAATCGAGCCGTGACCTCCTGGTTCATAGGTCAGTGCTCAACCCCTGAGCCACACCAGCCAGGCACAAGAAACATCATTTATATAAAGAGGAACAGGAATAGTTAATAATGACAAACCCCCTGCTCAGTTGGATTTGTGATCTTTGTTACTGGATGTGTCTGTGCCTGGGAGGTCCCAATCACAGGAAAAGGAGCTTCTGTTGTGCCTCAGGTTTAGCCGAGTGTGAGCAGCTGGGCTTCCCTCTGACCACTCAGAAGGCATAGCCTGGGCCACCCACAGTCCCCGGGCGGCCATGAAGGGTGCATCTTACCTTAAGCCCTGCTTCCGAGGAGTTGCCTCTATGGGTTTGTCTGTTAGGTGCTGTGACTATCTCCCGTAGACTGGGTGGCATAACCAGTAGAAATTCATCTTCTTGCCGTTCTGTAGCTCAAGGTGCCTAGGTCACTCTCCGGGGAGGGTCATTTCCTGACTGCCTTCGCACTGTGTCCTCACATGGCATCAGAAGAGAGCGAGGGAGAGAGAGGGGAAGAGAGTAAATTCTCTGTGTCTCCTGTAAGGTCACGTACCCTACTGACCAGGGCCCCACCCCTATGACCTCATGTAATCTGAATGATCTCCATAGAGACCCTATCGCCCCATATAGTCACATTGGTGGTTGGTGTCCATGGAGGAAGGTTAGAGGACGCAAACATCAACTAACCCCCATGTCAGAGTAGCCGGTTCAGCCAGCTGTTGGTGGGAGGGTGTGCTGAGCCTTAGGCCCGGAGACATCTGCCTTTGCTGACGGTCTGGGATCTCCCCACGTGCTGCCCTGAGGCTCCTGCGCTGAGTAGGGCTGCTTGGAGCTGGGGTGCCGGGGCCTCGCACACATCCACTGGAGTAGAGTTTCTACAGTTTGAGGCGAGGGGTGGGGTGGGGTGAGGGCGTTTTGTGGGCTCCCTGCTCCCCTCCCTCTCCTCCCCCCAGTTTGAAACCAAAGCGCAGTAGGATGGGAGGGAAGAGGGAGGTGTCCTCCTCTTGGCTGCCCCTTCCCACGGCCACCCCTGCAGGCCTTTCCAGGCCACGGGCGGGGCGGGGCGGGGCCCACAGGGAGCGGGCAGGTGGCTGTGGCTCAGTCCTGGGCTCCTGCTTTTCTCGCCGAGATCTGGACAAGTGGCACGGAGAAGTGGCCCCGCAGCTGCTGTGAGCCCTCAGGACCGGTTCCGGATGCTTCGCGTCCTTGCTTTCCGTAATTTGTGCCGCTAATTGTTCACTGGAGTGCT